>JAHRHJ020000035.1:0-111691 GCA_019776745.2 Taxus chinensis | reverse complement strand
TTATACGTTTGTCCTCAAGGGACTTCTGCCCATTGTTATAATTTTTTGGCAAAACTATCCCTTCTACATTTCCAGTAGGCTTATTTGCTATGTTTCCTTACATATTATCCACTGGAAACTTACTTCTTCTGTTCCAAACTTACTACTGCAGCATGTATCTTATGCTGCTGATTACAATTCATCCTTCTTCAAAGGAACTGATTTGCTTAGTTGTCTTTGCAACAATTGTAGCACCCTCTACAGTCCCTTTTAAGGCTCAAAATTACTTCCAGCCTTAAAATTATCACGTTGTCCTCCATAGGGCTTCTGCCCATTGTTATAATTTTTTGGAAAAACTATCCCTTTACATTTCCAACAGGCTTATTCGCTATCGTTTTCTTACTATTATCCCTTGGAAACTTACTTCTGTTTCCAAACTTTTTCCATGGCCCCTTCTTGGGTGCAAGTGAAGTTGAAGAAGGGTTTACAATCTTCTTCCGCACTTCATCTTTATGAGCATAAATATCCTTTAATTTCTGTTCTTACCTTATGGCCTTTTCAACAACCCCTTCCATAGTAGTTGGGCTGTGAACATCGACCTCTCCTCCTATCATGGGATTTAGCCCCATGATAAATTTTTGTATTCTGAACTTCTCGTCAGTTTGATATTGTGATATGTACTTGAGGAGTTTCGTAAACCGCTCCCAATATTCAATTACCATTAGCTTCCCTTGAGCTAAGTTATGGAATTCTGTCATTTTCTGATCATAGAAACGTTGTGGCAGCCAACATTTCCTAAAATATCCCTTAAATTGATCCCAAGTGATATTGGTCTCATCAATATTTAGCGTAGTTTTGTGGCTGTCCCACCACAAAGATGCTTCATGGGAAAGTTGATAGGCTCCCCAAATAGCTTTTCTTTCCTTCGACAAGTTTCTTATTGCAAAGTACTTCTGCATTTCGCTGAGCCAATTCTCAGCTCCATCTCCTAATGTGGTGCCATCATATTTAGGTGGGCTTAACCTTTTTATATCATTAGTGAGTTCCGCTGCCAACCTGGCCTTTTTGTTTTCTAGTTGGACAGGTGCATTTCCTGTGTTATTGTCAACACCCATATTGGGGTTGCCCTTAGGAGGTAGCTGATTGTTATTACCAGCTTCATCATCCTCCTCATTTCCCATTACTTGCTATTCAAGTACAGCTGAATGATCTCTTGTGTCCAATAGGGCAGCAAGGATCTCATCAAGTTTTTGGGTTGTTTCCGCCCCTCCTTCAGGTGGAGCATTATTCGTAACGTTCCGCCTTGTTCTAACCATTTTCTATTACAATAAAATTCAGGTTTTTATTAGATTATGGACACAATAGGTCCAAGAGCTGCAACCTTTAGCTCTGATACCAAGATGTAACATTCCCCAATTTAGTACATTAGAATAATAGAATTTTTTGTTTGATAAGTGCTTCCTAGTTCTAAATACATAATTTAGAACTCACAGATCAAAACAATCATTCTTATAACAGATAACCATATGCAGCTGTAATGACTCGGTATACCACCGATCTATTCATTCCATGACTCGGTAATCTATCGATCTATTCATGGGTATCATAGAGTTGGTGTTTTTATTTTAACACCACACTCTTGCGGTTCTCCTCCCTAAACTGGGATTTCAGAATGCTCTGCCCAAGGAACCTATCTGAATAATTCTTACCATTATTCATCGGCATCGCATCCCTTAGACTAGGTGACATAGGACAACACAATCAGCATCTTGCGATACTTTGGCCAAAGATTTGAAACATATTGTTTATGTCTCGTATTCCTTGACGGCATACTCGTCAATCTGGAATACGTCCTTTACCACACTCCGATGTTATATAGAATGTCTTACATTGACTCTTATCAGCCTCCCCTATCCCAAGTCATTCACTCAGGAATAGATTAATAACATGTCAACGTTATAAGGATGCTCTCCAGGACTAGGGATAAGCTGACATACTGGGTCAACCCTAGTTAACCCTGTGTGTCAAGATACCCCGAGTCTCCAAGGGCAGCCTCATAACATGACAATGTTCCTAACCAGATCCAGAGTAAAAACTTGTTCGATTTTAAGGTGTAAATCTTAATGATCAATGCAAAGGGTGTCGCCAAAGGTCACCTGCATTGTTGTATTCATGAGAAGATCCTAATCTTCACAGAGGTACAACCTTGCAGTTGACATGTGTCGATATCCTACAAATCACCTCGAAAAGATTTACATAACTTCAAAGAGTTCCTTAAGTTAAGTTGAAATTGAATTACAGACCCTCCTAACAAGGTAGTCTTTTCCCAACCCAAAGTTCCACACGCATGAGTTGCCTTACTTAATTAAGATCCATTTCATAGGGAGAATTTTAATAGATTGGCAATCTCGTCAAGGAGTTCATTGATTCATAATAATCTTAATCAATGAAATTGGGAAGTAGCCCTAAGTCCTTTCATAAGGATGCTAACTAAACCCTTATAAGTTCATATCAGTTCCCAAACTGAAATATATCTTACTAATTGTTATTAAGATATAGTGATTAAAAAATCATCAGTTACTTTGTCTTGACTTAGGTTATGGATTGGAAGTAATAGATTACTCTTCCTACTTCAGCTACCTATTGAGATGTACTTTAGTCTTAACTTCCCGTAAACAGTGGACCAATTTTCCCATCTAGCCTTATTCATAACATAAAAGAATTACTAATCATTCACGAAGTACATAATGTCTATACGGTCTACTTAGAGAATCCAAATAACTCTAAGGGATAAAATAATAAAAATGCACTTAAAATCAATCAAACCTAAGAAGATCAATTCCATCAATTAAAAATACAACCGCATAAGTAACATCCTTTTTCTTTTTCACTAATCTCCTTTCCATACAATTACAACTTATGCACTTTGGCATACTGGATACAATTCTCAACAACAAAAGTACAACTTTCTTACTATGGTACAATTAGAGATATCAAATAGGAATTCATCATAAAACCAGATTAAACAATCTGAACATCATATCAGATCCACATGCCTTTATTACTTACAATGTCCATATGCAAAATTTGTTAGCACAGGTCAGTTCTATGAACTGAGCATGATTAGCACTAATTCTTAAAACAATTGCATTCTACTAATTTCTCTCATTGAAGAACCTGTTTAAATGAAATCATTTCATCAAATTCTTAAACATGAATCAGGCTAATTATCTTTCTACAATTATAACATGACTATAACACATAACTCCTATTATAGCTGCCAATTAAACCTAAATATTTTCAAATGACTCATCATAGATATTAGAGACTAAGAAGAACAAAATGATTCCAAAACATCCATCCATCTGTATCTCAAGGAAAACAATAATCCAACAAATTATTCCATTCAAAAATGAATATCCTATCAGTTCGTGTATCCAACAAGTATGTTTCTAAAAATTCCACAAAGGCAGATTATAATATCCAGCAAGCTCAACTGACGGGGTTCCTTTATAATCATAACATTATTTCAATGGTATTTACAAGTATAGGAACTTATACTGCAATACTATTTTTACCAGTCTCTACATACAATTTAACAGTCTACTCTTCTTATGCCTGTACCATAGAGTTCACATAAGGATACAAAAGAAGAAAGCACTCATAGTTTCTAGACAAGGAGAGATTATCTTCTTATCTCTACGGTTATATATCAACATATAATTTACAGCTAGGAGAAGGAAACATAGGCAATCAGATTTCAATTCCTATCATGTTCAGGACTGTACTGACTTCTCAAGAATAATGCTAATACATTACAATCATGTGAATAAATTAGTTGAGATCACAAGAAGAAACTATAGTTCCATCAAAATTCAATTATAAAATCACTTGTAGCTATTAAACAATATAAAATCTGTCGCAAACAATCAATAATCAATAAACCAACCAGATTAGACCTAACAATTCATTCCATGTCATTCTTCAATTACGAAATTACCCAATGCCAATGCCTGACATGGCATAGTTAAGAACTCATTATCACAGACGAACAAGAGACAAGGTAATATCATAAACAGAAGTTGAAACCATATACAAACCCAACAAACATTTTAATGGAGTCGAACCCAAAAACCATAGCAATTATTTCAACGGATTCGAATCCAAAACCAACTCTACAAACATATCTACTGAGCCGAATCCATAAACAACGTAGTAATATTTACAACTAAGTCGAATTCTTAAATAAACACAACATTTTTTGCACTGAGTCGGATCTATAAGTATTCACAGCGAGGGCTTACATCAGAAGTTGAACCAACATGCAACACATCAAGGACTTCAACAGGAGTCGCATTCACATGAGAATACAACAAGGAATCCAACAGAGTCATTTCCAACAAGTGCTCAAAACTAGGCTTCGATAGAAGATGAATCATACAGAAAAAACATTTCAAGGACTCCAACAGAGTCGCTTCCAACAAGTGTTAACAGCAAGGCTTCGACAAAATTTGATATCAAACAAAAAACATTTCAAGGACTCCAATAGAGTCACTTCCAACAATTTTTAATAGCAAGGCTTTGACAGAAGTCGATATCATACAAAATAAACATTTCAAGGACTCTAACAGAGTCACTTCCAACAAGTGTTAACAGCAAGGCTTCGACAGAAGTCAATAGCATACAAAGAAAAAATTTCAAGGACTCCAACAGAGTCGCTTCTAACAAGTGTTAACAGCAAGGCTACGATAGAAGTCGATAGCATACAAAGAAAAACATTTCAAGGACTCCAACAGAGTCGCTTCCAACATTATCCTTTCTAGCATTTCAACGGAATCTAACCAAAATGCAAAACACAACAAGATATTTCAACAGTAACGAATCCAAATGTACACTCAGCAAGGATTCAACAGAATAATTGAACCAGCATGAAAACATAGCAAGATATTTCATACATTGCTATCATTAAAACCAAATGAACGAAAAATCATTTGAACAGAGTTGTTCTAATGAAATCATTTGAAGGAAAGAAATATTTTTAAAAGTTAGGGCCTATCATGCCTGATAGTGTCACTAAAAAAATCTGAAGAAGACCTCTGAATGTGTTCGCACCTTCTCTTCTTCTTCCATGATAGATTGAACAATAATAATTTGTTACCTTCATGCCTTATAAAATTTCCCCAACAGAGAAAGGAGCTAGATATTCTCAATGTTGCCATGCAACACAGAGTAGACTGGTTTGAAGAACCAGTGATCAAGCAGAGAGAAAAATGGAACGCATGGAAAACCAAACAACTAACAAATTTTCCTTTTGCATGCCTTCCCAAGCAATCTGCGCTCAGGAACCAAAGTTCATCAATAGCATTAACTCCTAAATTCCCACCTATTCTCCATTGCCACCAACCGCTAATGTTGGCGATTGCCAAATGAAAACAAACAACCATTCCCAAATTTGGTAATGTTGCCACGTCAGGTCACAATAGCCATTAGCAACCTCTGCCAAATCCCAAGTCCTTCATCCTTATCCACCTCATAAATTCCATAGAAACCACCGCCCATGACTTACGTCCCTTCATAGGTTCCCCTTCCATCCATTATAATTAGTTAAGATAAGTTAAAAACATAGGTAGATCATAGGGTAACACATTAGTCTTACTTCCATAGTGCTAGGTGTAGCTAACCTTAGGAGCATTAAGCTTATAGTTTTAGGGATAGGTTAGATTAGTAATAATATAACCAATAGGTTATAGTTTAGGTTAAGTTTATTAACCTTAACGAATCTAGTCTAGGTCTCCCAGGTAGGACCGATCAGTATTAGAACCAAACAGGGTATAACATTCCTGTAATGGATTCTATCCGATAATGCAAATTAATCTTGTAGTATACACCAAAATTTCCTACCTGACTCAAAGTCTACCCCCTCCTGATATTATGATATCTGGAACCAAATTCATTTAACACGTTCAACCTGAGTTAAACTCCGAAATTGCTCATTCAACTCATTCAGACCTTGCAACTTTCATAAGGTCAATAATTTTTGTTCATCCTGAATAATCTTAAAACATCTCTTGGATCAATGCAACTGATCCAAGGCTGAGTCATAAGGATGGATGAATCCACAATTCATCCCGAAATCAAATTGAACTCAGGTACTAAAAATGAAAGAAATAAAAGAGTCCAAGCATATTCTGACTCAGTCAAAGATCTTCAAGAGAAAAGAAGATACAATCCATATCAAGCATGACTTCACAGTCAAAGGAACACATCCTTATATAAAGAGGAAATCATATATCAACACTTGAATACTCAGGAGGAAGTAACAATAATTCAGAGTGTTACATAAGAATAGAAGGTGAAACTCATCAAGGAAAATGTGAAATAAAGGTCTATTAGGCAGCCCAATGCTTCAAGGTATGAGAGAACCTTCAATGGTCATTTTTTTACTTGTAATGATTTTAGTCATAGGGTTAGTGAGTGTATAACATAGTTTAGATATGATCATCTTTGGAGGGAAAATACAAGTGAGTTTTCTAAGAGGATAATATGCTACAATTGCAATCAAAAAGGTCACACAGATCGGTATTGCTTATATGATTCACCTAGTCAAGAAGAACTCTTAAAAAAGAAAGAATTTAGTAGTATGGTAAAACTTTAATGAGATTGATCATGTTTTAAGATGTTGTTTTCATTCTTATTTAAGACAAAAATAGATGGCTGAAGGACCTAGAGTGCATGGAAATAACTTTCAAGGGGATAGAATGCAAGATAATGGTCCTAGAAGGGCATGGGAACCAAGGAGAGAAAATGGTGTCTCATCAAGAACAGAGGTTAGTGGAAGAAGAAGTGCTTCTCAGAGTTTATATCTGAATAAATATCATGAAGGTTATTTTCAAGTTACCAAAAAGGCTTGGGACCATTTCAAGACCTTATTTTAGGTCATCATGGAGCATATATACCTTCACTATGCTTCTTGAGGTATATCATGCATATGAAGCATTTAAGAGAGGGGGAGATTTCTGATTCAAAATATGTGTTCCCCATATGGTCAAGGTATGTTATATTATTTTCTATTTCATCATATTGTTGGTTCATGGTGATAGTTCTTGTGTAAAATGGAATGCTCTCAGTACTATGGTCATTGAATGTACAAGTATGAAGTCCTTAAGGTCTGTGTTTGCATCATTATGGTATATGATAGATATTAGTTGCTTGTGTATGATCATGAGTCTCATTTCTATGTCATAAGGATTAAGAAAGTATATTTGAACCAATGATGTATGTTTCTCATTCTATGAATCTATGCTTGGCAATATTGAAAGTATCTGTAGTATGTGTGGTCTTGGTGACTAGTCTATGACCTAAATAATTTATTAAGGTCTATTATGTGTTGAAATGTGATTTACCATGTGTGTTTGAAGATTCCTTGTTGTGTATGAATCTTTTAAGGTGTCTTTGAAGTTGTAAAAGGTCATCATGAGTCCATGTGTACTCATTCTTCGTAAGAGGTGTCGTATGTAGTCTAGACATTAGTATTGGACAGTGTATGTCATTGGGAGTTTTGTTATGAAATTGCAAGGTAGTAGATTAAATCCTGAGTGTGTATGAATATGAATAATTTGATGAAGTCATAACTTTATTTGTACAATGCTAATAAAAGTGGAGTATGGCCAAGATATAGTTAAATTCAATGTCCTACTAAGAAGATTTAAGGTGGTTTTCAGGTGTGCAAATTCCACACAAGGTTTCATATTAGGTATATAAGTGTTTAAGTTCTTGGATAATGTTATGACATATTTTTTAATTAATTCTTGTTGTCATAGGAGAACATTTGAGATTTTTTTCTACTTCTCTGCCATGACTTGGTACTTTCAGTGAACTCATAATTGTGTTGATGGAAACTAGGGTTTGGAGGACCAAATGATAGAGTTAGGAGCTAAAATTTTGTACAAATCTTCTAGACATGATTAAAAATAGGATTCAAGTGGTTTCAAATAATAAAAATGTACAAATTTCCAAGAATTCATGACAGTTTTGAAATTTTATTGTGTAGTTCCTAGTGACCTAATCTAAGTCAGGTATTCTTACAAACTGAGTGTGTCTCTTTTAGAATGAACTCACAAGGTGGTTGGAGAATATAGTATGGTCAAATGGGTATCTATAAATGGATTGAAGATAAATTTTATTCATTATTTCTGAATCTGAGTCTCAAGAAGAAATTATATTCATTGGTGGTGCGATCTATATGTGTTGAATGCTTAATCTCAAGAGTAGAGCAAGTGGGTATGCTTATTGTTTATGCGTTGAGCCAAAATTGACCATATTCAAGAGTATGGTATGTTAGAGGAAAAAAATAATAATATAAAGGTATGGGTATTGTCATACATAATTTTTTTGGGTGATTATAACATCCAGATTCATGTTTAGGCATTGGTAAAGACCTAACTATGCTTAGGAAGAAATATTAAAGATGATCTCATAGTTGGTGAGCTTGAGGGATTTCTCTATTGATCCTTGTGTAAATTAAATAATTACAGGATAACAGTGCTTGAGAAAGGAAAAGTATGAATTTTTTTTTTCATATGTATGTGGTGTGTATAAGTTCAATTCAGAGTTGACAAAGTGCTCTCTGTGTTGTTCTTGATATTGACTTGATGAAAAGGTCAAATTATTGTATGGAAAAGATTGGTCACATTGGTATCAGAATAAAGAGCGAGCTCCTACAGGTATTGGTATCACTAAATCATAACACCCTCATATTTTTTACAAGTGTGTGTGCTTGATCTCACACTGTGACTGGGTAACATGTGTACTATCTCCAAGTTGTGGGACTTGCTACCTGAGATATAACTCTAGAGGAAGTTGGTTCTTCTTCCTAGTCCTAGTGAAAAATAACTCTACTGAGATGAATCTAGTAACTATAGCTATCCTAAAATTTCCAAGGGACTAGGGAGAGAGAAGTAACATACAAATGAAGGAAAACTACACTATAGAGGTGATACACCAAAATAAGGGAATGCGAACAATATACAATGTGTGAAAATGGAAGCAAAATGCAGATCAGAGAAGGTGATGAAATTTCTCCACAGTCTAACAATAACGTTCACCAAACATTTTCATGCATAAATAATAATAATATATCCATGCAAGAGCACAAAGTATACATAAACATTTGCAATAAGATTAGAGAGGCAAAGAGAATGAAAATAAACACAACAAGGGAAGGTACATCCACAAACTTACATCTATTGCTTCATTAATATACACAGTCCACACTATTACAAAGATAAGGCTTGGATCACCATGCAAGGATTCCATTATAAATGCTAGTAGAACACTGGCTTCAAAAAACCAAAATGACAAAGTTTTTTCTACTCAAAATTTCCCTCCTCTAAAATGAACCCAACACATCAATTTATAGAATTCTAGAAGAGAGAGTGAGAGAGAGGAGATGCAATTCCCAAAATTACCTTTCCCATCAATTACAAGTCATGATAAATGAGTTTGGTTTGTGGTTTTGGAACTACAGAAGTAATCCCAAGGTTCCCCATAACTTGCAGTAGTGAATAATGAATGTCTGTGCTCATTAAATGCTTCTCCAACCACTTTTCAGCAATCAAATAAAATAGGGATCATTTTCCTTGAAAATAACCATATAAACTTCATCACTTTCTACATTTATTGATTTATGCTCATTGGGATTGGAATTGCTATTCCAACGAGACCAATTTTGTGAAAATCTGTTGAAATTTTCTCAAGTTATGACCCTCTAAGTGTGAGCATCTATTTTGAGTTTGCCATGGATTTCTTGCATTTTACGGGACTGAACATTTAATTTTTGGGGGGATGGAGGTGTTTATTTTATTTTCACCCACCTACCCTTACTAAAAATAATAAATCTAGTTATTTTGGCATAGAGGATGTCGAGATATTTCCAAAAAGTCCATTTTTTTCAAAATCGGAGCTCCAGGTCAAAAGTTATGCCCGTTTGAAGTTCAAGGTCAGGGTGTTCCACATGAGCTCCCATAATCTGCATTAAATGAATTTCCCTTTGCATTGTGGGTATTGCAAGTTTTTTGGGAACACATGGAACTGGGGTACAAGGGCTGTTTGGGCCTCCAAACTCTACTTTATACATGATGCACTCCGTCTCCTTGATGTGTGGAAGTTTCACCTCTGCAGGGAACTCATGTCCCTGCAGTACTTGGACCACCCGGGCCATGAAATTCCACCTTTTCCACAAAACATTGAATCCACTTCCATTCCTTTGCAAATCAAGTAAATCATATTGTTTGGGAACTTGTGGCCCTATGGAACCTAGACCGCCTGGGCCGCAAAATTCCGCCTTTTTTGTAATACATTGAATCCGCTTCCATTGCTTTGCAAATTGGGTAAATCAGTTTTTGGGGAACTTGTGGTTCATTAGAACCTAGAATGTCTAGGCCGTGAACTTCCACCTTGTTTGAAATACATTGAATCCTCTTCCATTCCTTTTCAAATTAGGTAAATTGACTTTTTGAGGAACTTTTGGCCTGATGGAACTTGGACCGCTAAGGCTACGAACTTTCTCCTTTTCCGCAACACATTGAATCTGATTCCATTCCTTTGCAAATTGGGTAAATCAGATTTTTGAGGAACTTGTGGGCCAATGAAACATGGACCTCCTGGGCCTCCAGGACCCGATTTACCCATAAATCATTGTTTCATTAGCATTTCGGACCCAAGTCAACGACGAGAAACCCTAGTTCAATCCACAGTCATTCCATCCGCGGCCCCTTGGGGTAAATTTTGGAAAACAGGTACATGCATTGAATTTTGTATTTTTGATGCAGTTTGAGATCTAGAGAAGATGATAGATATTTTCATTAAGGAGGTTTGATGTCATGAAGTCATGCAAAATGGTTATTAAGGTGATATTTGAGTGATATTAGTTAGTCACAGGCATAATCAATGCAAGAGGAATAATGCTTCTATATCTCATGACTGTAGGTGTTTTAAGAGGTATAATGAAGTATGTGTGATGTCTTTTAGTGTTTTCATTGCCTCTTAAGGTCCAACAAGATTATTAAAGTTTTAAAAGTAGTTTCTTGACTTAAGATTATTCACGATTAAGTCAAAATATAGGGGCAAGAACCAAAAGTAGATTGGTACATTTCTACAGTGGTATGAGATATTGCTCCTACAAGTGTATGAAGGTGTGTATAAGCTCTTCATGATAGGGAGACCTTGAGAGTATGATTTTGGTTAGTGAAATTATGTTCTAGATACATCCAAGGTACAATTTCACATGTTCAAGTGTGTTAAGGAACAATGTTGTTCTATTTTAGTCAAATATGACTATTAAAGACTAAGAAAGTTGTTTAGGACCTTGCAAAAGTGTCTTAGGTGCTTTATGGCCATGGATTCAAGGTAATATGCTTGAAATTAATCTTTTCTACTTGAGATAGTTTCTATAAGTCTAGGGGGTAATGGTTTACTAAATCAAGTGTTGAATGAAGATTGGGAAGGCATCAAAATTTGTCTTAAATGCATTGAGAAGTCTGATTAGGAAATTGTGTTCTTAAATTAGTTTGGAGAGCATTAATGTAAATGATTAAGATAAGTATAAGTCTAGAAAATATGGTGTGTGGTAAAGAAAGCTGGTATGATAGTTTTATATGCTTGATTTTGACATTGTTCGCATGTTTAAGGTGTGAATGGCTCAGGTTACAGTCAACTACAGTGGTCACATGAAGGCAAAAAAAGGGGATAAGGATAAAATTCTCATTTTTTATGCCTAGAGGTTAGACTATGGTTTTTTGGGCCCTTAAAAGGTAAGACGATGTTTGTTTCATGTTTACTGAGCATGATTAGATGGTGTAGATGCTTATCCTAGGGGGAGAATGGTGATTGTATGCTTGCAAAGAAAGTAAAATCAGGTTTGAGTGACTTTTTCAAAGTTATTGAGGTTGAAAGATATCTTTGGTTGATGTTTCTAACCAAAATATGATGCTATGAATCTGAGGAAGGTGAATTATATGCTGCTAGAGGTATGCGTTTTTCATTAATGTAAAAAGGGGGAGAAGTTCAAGTTGTTTTTCATTAATGACAAAGGGGGATATTTTTGGAATGTGATCCTATAGGTGTTGTCATTGATGCAAAACAACATCAATGAAAAAGTGGATAATGGATTAGTGTCAAATGATGTTTTGGATGGTGTTGCCATGCTAGTTTAGATGTGTTCATGGTGATACATTGAGATTCAGTGAGGATTTCTTGATCTTCCAAGCCCATTCAGGTGCCTAGGGGATGTTGCATGGATTTAGGATCTCCTTGGTTTCTTGAGAACATTGTTGGCATAATGGATAATATGTTTAGAGCATTCTTGGGCACTCAAACTAGTGGCATGGTGTAAATACATGTGATTCATTGTGTTATAGGTGCTCATTTGCAGCAAGTATGGTATTTAGGATATGTAAGATTAATTTTTGAAGCTACATGAACTCCTAGATGATTTTTTTTAGGTGTATTATGGCATACCAGGTATGTTTGGGTCATTTCAAATGAGTTCATGATGAGTTATTGCATTCTTTCTGTTGACCCTAGCTTCTACAATGTGAAACCTTAAGGATTTACTATAAAAGTCTCTGTGTCTGGAGAGTTTGAGGTATGAATATGGAATTCTTATGATTTGAGATGTTAGTGTGATGTGTCATGGTGCTTTGAGAAAATTTCAAGTTTCTAGGATGTGAAGATTACATGATATGTCAATTTTGGTGAGACAAGATGAAGAACTAAAGCATTTCTAACTTGAATTTGATCTTCTGATGCTCACCCTAAATTGTGTGCTTTGTATGAGACATTTTTGATTTCAAGTATGATTCTACATTGATTCTAAAAGGTTTCACAAAATGAATTAGTGTGGACACCTAAATTCGGTATATATACCCTCATCACCTGCATGCACATATATATTTAATTCATCCCCCTTATTTAATTAAATCATTATCCCATTCTCATCAATCAACATTAATTAATTAATCCTCATTAATTAATTAATTAATCATCTAATATTTATTAATTCACATTAATTAATTAATTCCCTTTAATTAATTAATTAATTAGTATTTGCATCCAAATGCCCTAATCAAATCTTCTATTTAGGATTCTTTAATTCTAAATATATATCCCCATGATTTTCTATGTTTTTCCTGACCTATCTTTATTCCCTAACTCATCCTTATCACATTACTTCCCACTTTCTTACTTTAAAGAAAATTTTCTACTCATCAAAACACAAAATCACCTCCCTTTGGGACTGTAAAACCAAGTTCATCCCTCTCCTAAAACAAGACGAAGTGGAAAACACAGTAATAACACAATAGAAATGCAACAATAACGCAACTACAATGCAATAAAAAAACAAATAAATCACAACAAAAATAGAGGCACATATTCTCTTAGAATTTCTTGCATTCTATAATCCCTTCTTTGAACCAGAGCATCTAAACAACCCTCTTGCATCCCTTGCAAGATTTTATTGATCATATGCATAACATCAAGAGGTTTTCATTGCTTTTTATGTTATCTATATAATTTATGTTATTATCTTGATAAGACAAATATCTTGCAAGTTCTATAGCTATTGTCATTCCATTATCAAACTATTATTCTATTTTTTATACTTACAAGTTTCCTTTTCCATCCATTTATCCTCGGCCCTATCATAGTCTGCTACAGTTGCCACGATTCTACGTGGTCACCATTGACAAGGGTCCTATTTGTCCAATAACCTATCCCAATCATTGATTTCTATCCTTTTCTATGCCTTTTTGTTTCAGATATCATTTTACAGGTCATCCTTCAGTATCTATAAACCTTTGTCATCTCCTATATTGTAATCAAACCTTAAAGGTATGCATATTTCAACTACATTCTATATCTTCTCTTTCAGGTCACCACCGACCTACCTCCGTGCAGCCCTGGTCTCCGTCGACCCTTCCAGTTTATATAGCTTGCACTGGAGATCAATCACCTTTACGCATGTTCATCTATCACATCATAGATTGAGGTACCTTAAACCCTCCATAATTTGAGGTTTTCTAGTTTCTTTAGTAGATAGATCATTAAATTGAAAGGAATGAAAAACTAGTAAACATTCTTGAAAGGTCTGGTGGGACCACCCTTTAGGTGATCCCTTTCTTTTCTATATCTCAATTTTTTTGTCTTCCACTAACACTGTAGCATGAGATTCTGATTTATTGCTTTCTCTTGGCTTAGATCGCTCATCACTCAAGAGTACAGACAAATAGGAAAATCGTTATCCAGGTATTTCTTTCTTTTTCCCTCTTTTCTCATTTTTGCATCGTAATTTCACGTTCTTGTTTGTGTCCTCATCGAATATAACACTTCATTTTAGGCTTAAAAATAACCCTATATTTTTTGCATCCTACTTGCTCACATATCTTAAATAGTTTTTAACCTTTCATATCACACATATTATCACACATGACCTAAAACTCACAAATCACTTACCATATCAAAACTTCTCATTACCTGATAGACTGATTGGGATTTGATTACCCAAAAGGAAGCCACCTCAGAATTCCTAATCCAAAACATACCTGAAAGCAAACATATATTTCCTTCTCCTAGGTACCTCATTATCCATTTCCCCTTTTCTTTTTCATACTTTCTTAAACAAAAACATAAAAAGAACTATTTTCCTAACTTGCTTGATTCAAAATGGAACAAAACTTCTCCCTAAACGGTTCTGCATAAACATCTACCCATACATCATTTCTTACCATCCAATCCCAACCATCTTATCATGTTTCTCATTCCCAATATCATACACCCTCTCAACCAATACGATCTTCACCACTCCCTGACATTTTTAGAGATCCCTTTCTTAACCCACCACTAAAAAATATAACCCATTTTCAATTGATACCATACCTTAAACACCTCTACCTCATACTCCTTTAGAGACCTCTAATCCTTCCTCTAGCCCCATCTATGATTTACAATGTCGAAAATCCCCAGAAACACCTCAATCATGTCAATCTACTCAATTGGTGGATCTTATTATATCTACATCATGTCATATCAGCCATATCCCTGCTTCATCTAGAATACCCGTCCAATCACCACAATCAACCAACATTCACACTTCTTGTGTCCTCCAACAATAAAATATTTTAATCCAACCTAGAAAATCCTATCAAACATCTCCTCCAACTTTAACACATCAAGCTTCCTTATATCTTACCCATCCACTCCTTATGTTGTACAACCAAGACCATCCAACATTTATCCTACATCCACATGAACCATAACTAAAACCCTCATTCCTATCACATCAATTACTACCACTCCCCAAACATCTAACACGATTGATATCTTGTTCTTGTCTACTTCTAGCCCCATCTACAAATACTTTCACTATAACTATAGTTCTCTATCATGTCAACTAGAGGGTCCTACTCTACCCCCATCACCGTATGCTAATGCCATGCCTACTTCATCTACCACACTTTATGTACCTCAACAATCTCCACCATCCTGCCATATCCCTACTTCCCTATATTACAAAATCCCCCAACCAATTTAGTCTCCACTCCTAGATATCTTCGTACAAACCTCCCTAGATCCACCATCAATAGATCCATTTCTACCTTCCACACCATACGATTTCAATCCTTATTCAATCAATATTGTACATTAAACACCTCTTTCAATATCCACACATACATCTACCATTGATTCCACATCTATATCTACCTCATCCACTTCATCATCCATATTTATTATGTCCTTACCCATAATACCATCCATAGATCCAATCCCAGTTCTTCATCTACCACATCAATCATTGAGACCACATCCACATCTTCCTCCCCTCCTACATCATTTAAAGAATATTTGAAATCACTTCAACTTACAAAATTCAAATGATTATTCTACCTCATCAAAGCAAACAAATCAATCTTCACTTTCCTTAGATTCCATCAAATAAATATTACTTCATATGTCTATACCAACACCAACTTCAGATCCTCCAGTGTAAATTGTTGTCATTCCTCCTAATTACGTGACCTCACAAAAAAAATCTACAACCATTAATATATTACCTAAATAATACCTTATACATTCCTATAAGGAAATTAACATTCCTACCTCTAAATAATCCAACATGACGACATTTTCATCAAGAACATTTCATCGACCAAAATTGAAACCATTCAACACTAAGGAATTCACCAATAAAAAAACTTAATTCATGCCATCAAGATATCATAATGCTCAAAATTTATCCTCAACATCCGGACCATCTCAAACATCCACTTCTTCTTCAAAGACAAAAATATTCCAAAAAGCCAAAGTACCTCCAAATGCTTTAGTTGAATTATGTACTGAGGTCTTCTGACACTTGTTATAAATTTTTGTAATCACGCTTCCACCTATTCGGGTCTTTGACCCAAATATAAAGAATCCATCATGGTTTAATTCCAACCTCGTCTACGCATATCATCGTACCCTTGGACTTGATATTATTCAAAATCACTTCAAGCCATTGTTCATAACTTCACTAAGGAAGGATGCCTCCTTCCCAAACCAAACAAATCTCTTCCTTCCACTTCAACATCCACACCTTTTACTTCATCTATCCAAATGCAAAAATACCCTCTTTCTTCACCAAATTTCACAGCCATTTTTCCTCCAAATGAGGATTTTTCTAAAGAGGATCCTTCATTGTCTATTAAATTTGTTTGAGTAACCACTCGGTCCGGTCCATGTGATCCTAAATCATCAACTAACACTAAAACTAAAACCAAAACACAAAACCCTCAAAGAAATCCATGCCCCCATCCTCAACATCCAAATCATCTCATACATCAACATCCCAAACATCCACAAATCCAAGTCTAAAAAGATCCAATAAATCCAAACAATAATCCAATCCTCCAACCAAATTTGATTTATCTTCCAAGACACCTAATCTACCCATCCAATCTACATCCACACCTAAATCCCAATCCAAACAATCAAAAATTAATTCATCTTCTAAGGTTGCCTAATTTACCCATTCAATCTACATCCATACCTAAGTGTAAGCCAAAACATCATGTTAAAAACCATAAGATTTATCTTCCTTTTGACACTTCGATTGGGTCCTACGCAGATATCCTTCGACATCTAACTCAAATATTTGTAATCACACTTCCCTATATTAAATATTTTAATCTAAATAGTCTAAAACCTTCATGGTTCAGTCCTAATCATACTTACTCACTTATCATCGTACTCCAGGTCATGACACCGAGAATTGTAAGGCCTTTCAGACTATAGTCCATAATCTTGTTGAGAAAGACAATTTCCTCATTTACAAGAACCATTCTTCTCCATCCACCACAACCAATCCAAATCCAATTCCTACATCCTCATCCACAAAAATTACTAAATCTCATACTTCATCCACATCATCCCTTACCATTCCTCCTAAAGAGGGTCCTCCCTTGTTTATGGATACTATTGTTTTTTCTAATCACCCTTGTGATCCTTAACCATCTATCCAATCCAATGTTCAAGATGATCTCATCTAAACTCTTTCGACATCCATTAACTCATCAACATCATAATTTTTCTAAGTGATATAATATCTTTTGCATTAGGGGAGAAGTCTCCCCTCGTATGTTGAGCATATCATCCACATTAACTCATTTCCTATCCAAAAAAATCCCTTGATGCTAGGGGACTTCACTTTTGAACATTTAGTTTAACCTCATCAACCAATCTTGCATCTACTCTTAATATACTTATCAAGTCTAAATCTCCAAGAGAGTCCTTTGTGGCCATAATTATGCCTCCTTTAGGGCACCATATTTCCATTCCATATTTTCATCAAAGTCCATTGTTTTGGCCATATTCATGCCTCTTTTAGGTCTACCATTGTGGCCATCTATTTACATATTTTCATTTCAAAGTCCACTGTTATGGCCATATTTTTCCTTCCATTGAGGGACACTAAGTCCAACTTTTTGGCATCAAAGTCCACCTTTATAAGTCCATATTCTGTACTTTGATACCATTTTTCAATATCAAATGTACACCATTGTGTCCATACTCGTGCTCATTTTTGGGCACCATATTTCCATATTTTCCATCAAAGTCCACCATTGTGGCCATATTTCTTCATCCTATTTTTTTCAGGGACCGTTCATTTTTATTCTTAATTCCACCATTGTGGCCATATTTTTTCCTCTATTATGGCACCATTTCATTTCATTAAAGTCCACCTTTGTGGCTATATTCATGCTTCCTTTGGGGCACCATATTTCCATATTTTTTGTCTAAGTCCACCATTGTGGCCATTTTTGTGTCTCATTTATCTTGGGGGAACCATATTTTCATCATAAGCCCACTCCTATGGACATTTTTTGTCTCATTGGGATGCATATATTTTTCTCAAAGTCCTCAATTTTGAATGGTAGTGCCTAGTTTCCATCTTATCTATCTCGTGGCGATGTCTTATCCAATTTTTCTTTCATCTTATTTTTATAAATCCACCGTTGTGGTCATATTTTCCCCTCCATTGGGGGACCATCTACTCATCTACATTAGGGATGCATATTTTCACTTTAAAGGGTAGCACATATTTTTTTACCTTCACTCATCTATCTCATCATATCCCATCCTATCAAGCTCTCATCCCATCTCAAATGTGAATTTAATCAAGGACATTACATGGAAATTTTTCCTTCCCTTGATGGTAAACTAGAAGTCAACCTCTTATGCTTTACACATGAAACCATTATACTATTAGCATTTACCAGTTCTTTAAGTCATATCTTTAGATCATTCCTCCATCTCAAGCACTTGCCATCTCTCACTGTGATGATTTAGAACTATGTGGTCTTCTGTCACTTCCTAGATGTGACCTTAAATATGGGCACCACGGCTCTTACCCTAGCATTTTCCTTATGGATAGGTTCTTCCCTTTAGTGAAAATCTGAGATCATTACATCCATCACCCTCTTATTCACCTATTGGAATCATGTAAATGGAATAGGGGTGTCTCTTGTACATTCATTATGCCCTCCTAAGTGGTCTAGTTAGCTAGTCACTGCTCTCCCCCATGTAAAATTCAAAATTCATGGATAATTTTATCAAAATAAAAGTTATCAAAAATAGACTGATCCCTCAAAGGACAATCTGTTCATGCAAAAAAAGAGAGAAGAAATAAGGCATGTAAATCAAAATCAAAGTTAAAATCCAATCAAAATAAATAGATTGGTCCCTCGAAGGATGGCTATCATCTATTATTCTTTCCATCCACATATATTGTAAAAAGTGGACCATACCCTCGAAGGATGGCTACTCCTTGTGGCATTTTAAGGCTTCCCGAATTGATCATCCTTCCATTTTATTAGCCTCATAATAAAGATTCTTGCATTGTTTAGATTTCTCTTTCCCCTTCCCATAGCTGGGGCATAGTTTATGGAACACCACTTTTGGAGAACCATCTTTCCTCATACAAGTTATATCTAAAACCCCTTTTTCATGTTGACATTAGGTCTATGATTTCACTCCATATGTTATCTCCTCACTATCTTTGTTATGACTAATTGTCATTTGTTATTGCTAACATCTTTTTTGGTCGCATGTGCCTTACATTACCTAGATCCCCCTCTTGTTTACCTCAAATGTCAATTGGAGGCATATTTTCATCGCACATTCCTTGATATGATGTAGTTTCATTCATACTCATAGATCACCATTTCTAAGTTGTATCTACCTCTTATCTCATCTAAATCCAATCTGACGTTTATTTAATATTATCGATCCATATGATATTATCCATGTATTTAATCAAATATTATCCAATTTATCTCATCTTAAGTCCACTTTGTGGCCATCTTTTTGTTCCCTCTCGGGGCACCATATCTCACATTTTGTTATCTCACCTTTTGGGCCATATTTATGTCCTTTGTTGGGCATCATTACTTTCATCTATCTATCCTCTTTTGTTCTCAAAGTCCACCCTTGTGGCCATCTCTATTCTACCTCTGGGGAATTTTTTATCACTATTTTGCATCATCTCCTTATCATCTCAAATTCCACATTTGTGGCCATATTCTTCTCTCCCTGGGCACTTTAGGTTTACATTAAAATAATTAATCTATACTTTCAAAGTCCTACTGGGCCATGCTTTTCCCCTCTTAGAGCATACTTTTTCCTTTTTGCCTTTGCGGCCATACCTTTCCCCACTTGGGGCATTTTGACTTTTCCTTTTTTTTTACCTTTGCGGACATGCTTTCCACCTTTAGGGAATATTATGTCATCACTTGATTTTTTGTCTTGCCTTATCAGCCATTTTTCATGTCCTATGCTAGGGCACCATAACAGATTCATCCTCTTCTGTTGACATCAACGCATACCTTTTTCGCTTGATTCCTCATGTACAAAGGATTTTGAATACCTTTTGCATATAGTTGCACATATTTGATGACCTACCTATGATCCATTGGTTATCCCATCTTGCATCCATACTGTAGTGATCTTCACTCACTCATTGGTCTGTAGAAAATTGTTGTCTATCTCCATTAAAACCACCATGTGAGTTTTCCATCAATATTGCAATCCTTTTCACCTAGGGCATCTTGCCTTGGTAATCATTTTACCCATATTTTCATTTACCCACCTACCATTTTTCAAATATTCTTTTTCAAAACTTGTCATCAATTTCCCTTAGCACCATCGACCCCATGTTTGAGGGGAGCTCATCATTTTTTTATTTGCGGCCTATTGTTGCTGAAACTTCAAAACAAAAAAAGGGAAAAATGTAGACATCTAAATCTGGTATCAATACCCTCCTCATCACCCACATGTACATAATTATTTTAATCATCCCCCTTATTTAATTAAATCATTATACGATTCTCATCAATCAACATTAATTAATTAATTAATTAATCATCTAATATTTATTAATTCACATTAATTAATTAATTCCCTTTTAATTAATTAATTAATCGGTATCCACATCCACTTGCCCTAATGAAACTTCTAGTTAGGATTCTTTAATTCTAAATATATATCCCCATGATTTTCTATGCTTTTCCTAACCTATCTTTATTCCCCTAAATCATCCTTATCATTCATCCATTCCCACTTGCTTGCTTTAAATAAACTTTTCAACTCATCAAAACATAAAATCCCCTCCCTTTAGGGAAACTTTCCCCACAATTGGTGGATACCCATTCATGGTCGTCATCAACCCTATAAAATAAATTTCATCCCTCTCCCAAAACACAATCAAGTGGATCTCATGCAACAAAAATGCAATAATAACTCAACCGAAATGCAACGATTTCGGGCACAACCAAAATGTAACAAGAATATAAGTGCGTCTTCTCTCAGATTTTCTTGCATTCTACAATCCCTTCTTCAAACCAGAGCATCTCAATAATCATATTGTAGCCCTTGTAAGATTTTCTTGATCATCTACATTATTGGGAGGTTTTTATTTCTTTTAATACTATCTATATCATTTTTGCTATTATCTCAATAAGAATAACATATTGCAAGTTATGTCGCCGTCCTTAATCCATTATCAAACTATTCTTCCATTTTTTATACTTGCATGTTTCCATTTCCATCCATTTATCCTTAGCCTTATCACATTATGCTACCGTCACCGTCAATCCTACCTGGTTGCCTTCGACCAGGGTCATGTTCATCCAATAGCCTATCCAAATCATTGTTTTATATCCTTTTCTCTACCTTTTTATCTCAGATATCACTCTGCAAGTCATCCTTCAGCATCCACATGCCTTTTTCATCCACTAGCTTGCACTCAAACCTTGTAGGTCTTCATATTTCAAATATAGTCCAAATCTTCTCTCTCAAGTCATCGTTGACCTACCTTTGTGTAGCCTTGGTCACCGTCGACCCTGCTAGTTTATATAGCTTGCACCAGAGATCAATCACCTTTGCGCTTGTTCAACTATCACATCGCATATCGAGGTACCTTAAAACCTCAATCATTCGAGGTTTTCTAGTTTCTTTAGTAGCTAGATCATTAAATTGAAAGGAATGAAAAACTGGTAGACAATTAGGTCGTTTCACTGTTAGGTTTTTATGAACAAATGTTAAGAAGGTAAAAAATTAGTTATGGGTTTGAAACCCTAGCTTGAGAGTTGTATGAAATAAATGCTTCCTAAGTGGCCATTTTGTTTCCTAGTGCATGGATGATGATTGGAAAATGTATAGGAATCCTTCATATTTCTAGAAAGATATGGTATGGATCATGGTGATGAGTGGGCCCCACTCAAACATGTCAATTTCGTAAGAAGATTGTTTTGGGAAAAGGTTTTCCAAAACAGTTACATGTTAAATTTATGTTATGGAATGTATGTGAGTTGATCTTAATGTCAAAATAGGTTTTAGGACATGTTCACGTAGGTTCATGGTCAAATGAGCTCCATTCAGGTTGACTGGTCAAAGGTCAATTTTAAGACCATAAAAAGTAGTGTTTAGTAAAGTGAGCATAAGAGAAGCTAAATGTGGAATTTTTAGCTGATTAAAAATATGTTGAAAGGAGGATTCAGAGAAATTTATAGTGCTATGGTTTTTTCTTATGATGAGTTTTTTTGATATGGTTTCTAAGCCATTCTTTGGACAAGAAGGTTTTTACCAATGCAGGAGAGGATGTGATTTTATGAAAGTTTTGAGTTGTTTATGGCGTGATATGGATTAGGTGATGTTTTCTATCTCATGGAATATGAATAGGGATGAATTTGGAATCTAATGAATCCATTTAGAGGTTTTGAATTATTGAGAAGAATACGTATGATACTTAATAGAAGGAACACTAAAGGTTCACGTGTGAGAACAAGGCACGTTCAAAGGCGTGGAAGGATAGGGAAGGAAACACGCACGAAAGATAAGGAAAAATTCGAGACTTAGCCATTTTCAAGATAACATGCTATTTTTGGAGATAGTGTGAAGAGCACACAAACTTGATAAAGAATTACGTGACACGCATAGGCTATTTTTGTAAAAGCATATATTAAGTGCTTTGTATGGGTTCAAGTTAATAATAGAATTATTACTTCTAGTTAGCCAGAAGAGATATATTATTAGCGCACTTGTATGTGTGTCTACTATTATAAAGGCACATGGTTAGTTTTTAGCATGTGACCTATTTTGGGAATTATGTAAGTGGTGAAGGGCAAGTCTCCACCCTTATAAATATGTAGTGATCTGCATAGTATAGGACTGTATATGAGCTATTGTGAAGTTATGCTTCCAGATCTGATGCGCGCATAAGTTTATGATACTGAATATTATAGGAAGCTTCTATGTATTTCATGTATTTAATATAATGGAGTGTATTCACTGATTCAAGGTGTTAAAAATGAATATAACTAGATCTTGCATGGTAGAATTCATATGGGTATTGTTTAAATCCATCACTCTTTAGATCTAGATCTGGTATATGCTCTGTAGAATTTTTATACCAATTATGGATCTGAATGCATGAACTCTTTATATTGCTAACATCCTACACAAGTAAATGTAAAGAGGGGCCTTATACCTTTGTGTGCTTTGGTTGAGCACTCAATCTAGGTTGAGTGATGTGCCAGTGTGCTTAGGTTATTTCTAGGTTGCATCATTGGTTCTATTTTTAGGACATCTCTTTTAGTTATTTTCAGGATGGTTCATGATGAATACATATCAGTTGACCCTAACAAGTGTTGAGGAGTGGATATAAGATCTAGAAGAGTACACACAAAGGTTTAGCACTGGATCTGAGTTTAATGCACACCCATGTGTGGAACAGAATTTGTATGACAGTTTGTACGAGAGCATCTTCGCTATTTTTCCAGTGGAACTGTACGAGTGGCTGGTTGTTTATGAGTCTAAAATGGATTGGAGGTATTACGCACTTGTCTAGATGTAGGAAGAATTTCTGGCCCTTTATGATGTTGATCTAATTTGGACATGCGTTATGGATAGTTGGTTTCATGGTGTTATGAACATTTATATTTTGGAGTACTCAATTTCCCCTTATTCTTTCCTACAGGTAGCGGAATTCCATTTTTTACGGTATCCTAGGGGAACTTACTTGCAAGGCATTCCACTAGTGATAAAATTTTTGATGGTGACCCTGAACTTGGAAAGAAAACCGATGGCTAACTAAACCCCACCACTCATGGGGGCATGAGCAGGTTTGGTCAAAGATGGAAAACCTAGTGACAGAAAGGAAGAGGGAAGAAAGGTGACTTAAGTCTAATGAGGCACATGAGAGGGAGATAGAGAAGCAACGGGATGTTTCAAAATGAATGGTGTTGAGGAGACAAATGGCTCACGAAGGATTTGTAGCTCATGTAGAAGGCATGGATTCAGAGCATCAGGAACTCCCCCATTTGGGAAAGCATGATAGGGAACCCTCCTTAGCCTCACATGGAAGTGTGCCAGCTAAGACGACCCAGGTCACATGCACACATCTAAATCTTCCTAGAAACATAGCCCTTGGGATTGGTTTTCCATTATATAGTACAATAAGTAGTCAGCAAGCTAATTTAGGCAGTAGGAGAGTAGGAGTAAGTCTCATAGCTAGTACATTGATGGAAAAGAAAATGTATTCATTGTTTTTTGGAGGTACCTTTATAGGTGCATCATCTGCAAAGAATTAAAGCACATAGAATTTTGGACTTACTTCTGGGAGTGGTAGCACTTCACAGAACCTAGGGGTTCAATTCAGTACTACTATTGGGACACAAGGAAGTACATCTTTGGGTCCTCTTCTGGCTACAGGTGGAGGATCAGGAGGTATAGGTGGTTCTAGTTCTAATGAATTTGGTGGTTCTAGAGGTATAGGAAACACAAGAGGTTTTGGATCAGGTGGAGAAGGTCCATACGAACCCTAGAATATTTACATGGAGATGTCTCTTTGTATTCTAGAGTATAGAGGAGTAGAAGATATTGTTGAACATGTGCATTTGTGTGAGATACTATGGAATGTAAAAGGGATCATGGATTATGAGCGAAGGGCAAGTGAATTTTCCACTATGTTACAAGGACGCACACACAGCTGATACAGAAAGTTTGACCCTGATCAGAATTGCATAGACTATGCAACATTAAAAGATGCTTTCCTTAAAGAGTTTGACATCCCTGAGTTTGGGTAGAAGAGTATAAGCACACTCAAGGATATTAAGCAAGGAACTACTAAGAGTTTTAGGGAGTATGATGCCCATTTCAAAACACTTTTATCTAAGATTTCTTATGATATTCACGCAAGCCAGTATGCGTAATGGTTCGTTGGAGATCTGATTACACCTTTTAGAAGGGTGTCGTTTTAGTGATTCCAGCTAAAAATGAGATAACCATAGAAAATTTTGGACATATCTCTTAAAATTCCCCTTTGAAGGAGATTTTCAGGTTTTCAGGTTTTCATTACATGAAAGCATGTTTCTTGCATGTTACATGTCCCATGTTCCCCAAAACCTGAAACCCGATGGTCTTGACAGTGTGTCAGGTTTTTGGAACCCCCAAGCATCGGAACATGTGTTATCCAATGCATGTTTCATGTCATATGTTTCCCGAAACCCAAAACCCGAATGAAGCCTTTGTGTCAGGATTTCGGGACTTAGAAGCATCTCAACATCTCATGCATCATGCTTCATGTTTTCCAAAACCTGAAACCTGAATTAAACCAAACCCTTTGTGTCAGGTTTTCAGACACTACACGCATGATGACATGTCATTAATGTCCAGTTGTCTGGTAGTTGGCACACATGCCAAATGAGGTGTAATTAATGTTAGGGTTTTATAAATAGGTGGTTTTCCACATCATTTGTTACCTTGTACATTTTTGATGCGTTGGATTTGTGTGCATGCTTCTTCCACCTCCAAACCCGATTGAGCTTCCTGGTCGATTTCACCATCCATTCTTGATCATTTTTCGATCTTGTTAAAGGTATTCTTCTCTTCTTTTCATTTTGAAGCTTTTTGGGTTATTTTTGAGGTGTGTTGTTTGGGTTTCCATTTCTTTTCCTCTTCCATTACTGGTTTAGGGTTTTGGGTTGTTTTTCTTGTTTCTTGTCTCTTTCATGTAGGGTTCTTGTTTGGAATTTACCCCCCCCCCCCTTATTTATTATTTACTTATTGTAAGTTGTGGATTTCAAAATATTTTAAAAACCAATGAGTGAACAAAGTGGGAAATTTTTCATGTTCTGACAGGACAGAGACCCGATATACTTGTTTCAGGTTTTACAGTGTGCTCGACATCATCCAGTTTCCACCTTGTTTCAGCTTTTGCAAGCTACTTGACATCTTGCTTTCTCCACCTTGTGTCAGGTCTTGACAGGTGTTCAACATCCTCTGAGTTCCAGTGTGTCAGGTATTTTTACCTGTTAGAAATCATCTCACTTCTACTTGTGTCAGGTTTTCGTCGATGCACCACATGCCCTAATTTCTGACACACACCCCACCAGTGTTTCAGGTTTCTCAAAGTGTTTGACATCCTCCAAACTCCACCAGTGTTTTGGGTTTCCATTGGTGTTTGACACATCCTAATTTTTGATATACAATCTAGTCTGTCATATTTTCCAAAGGTGTTTTTCAAGTTTCAAAACCCGAAAGGTGTGTCGGGTATGTACACTTGTCCAACAAGCTCTCACACCCGACTACTCTTCCAGAAGTCATCAAGGCATTCTCAAGACTCCTCATGTCAGACCCTGGCCCATCTCAGGATAAGTCAGATAAGTCAGGAAAGATGAAGTATAAGTATCAGAAGATGGATTCTTCTTCTTATGTAAGCTGCAATTATGACATCCGGGACACAGAGCTCGGTAATATAGATATGGAAGACTTCTGGAAAAGAATTGAGGATTCTTCTCAGAATCCATGGATGAAGTCAATAGCTGGAAGTGGTCTCCCTCTCACGGTAGGATTTCCAATATCAGCCAGATGCCCTGAATTCATCCTAGCTTGCACTTCCCACTGTGACTCAACCTCCTACTCAGTAAGAAATCAAGCAGGGGAGTCTATAGTGAAATTGGACGGAGATTATTTTGATCAACTTCTAAAGTTTCCCAACTTTATGGAATATGTTGATTTAGACTTTAAATCAGCACAAAAGGCCTGGGGCAAGGATCAAGAAGACTGCATCAAGCACGTAAATAAGAAGTTCTTGATCAAGGCTAAGCCAGTTGTTTCTAGGTTTCCTAAGTCGGTCCCTAGAAGTGATTTTATTCTTGAAGTCAGTGATATCATCACCCTGCTGAGCCAGTTGTTTGGACTCCCAGATTCAAAATAATTCCAAGGGTGGATGTACCAGTTCATGGTCATCATAAAGAAAAATGACCAAGGGATTGATTGGGGTAGCCTGATAAGTAATGAGATAGACTCCCAAATGAAAATGGTCTTGTCTACTGGCAAGTTCTATATGATGTCATACGTCACCTATGCGGCAGCAGGCATGAGAAACTATCCAGGGCTGGATGCAAAGGGAAACTGAGCAACAAAACACATATATCGGTACTTCCCACAGCTGACAATAAAAGGGTCTGAAGACCAATTTAGAAGAGTGAATGATGCCTTCTTCTACGAAAACATTTGTAGACTGGATCCTGATCTGAGGAAGAGAAGGGTTTCTGATGAAGCATGGACAGAAGTGTCAAAATGGGGTTGCATCTTCTTGCAATTCAAGAAGTTTACCTATCTTCGGGTGGTAAGGTTCCACAGTAATCCTTTCCATTTTCCCAGGTTCCCAGGTGACAAACTGATCCTCATGGAGTTGGTCAGACAATTGTTGGATTTTCACAAATTCCAACAAAGCAGACACAAAGCTACTGTCTCCTTCCCCATTTCCATTGGAAGGTATACATGTTCCACCATGGTTAAGGCCAAGAACATGGTGCATGAACTTCAGGATAAATTGAAGAAGCACATGAAGATGAGGGAGGGATTCGACATCTGAGGAGTCCTCAAGTCATATGGAACATTGTACCTACATGTGCCCACTGTGGAAGATATCTGGGTTGATCTTCGTGATGAAGTTTCCATCCGAAGAAAAGACAACAACAAGACTGACACTTGAAGAAATTCAGATGTTAGATCTAGCTGATATCCCTGAAGGTACCATAGACAATGAAAGTGTTCTGGAACCTAGGTACGAACAGTCAGATGGAGACCAACTTGGATTCCCAGCCATTGATTGGTCTGTTGCTGAAAAGGCTTCTATCACTGAAAGAGCTGCTCAGACTCTTGTCCACACTAAGGCATGGCTCATTTCTTGGGGAATGAGTTATAAGGAAAAGAGTTTTCAAAAATAACTACTTTAGAAGCGGGACCCTCCAAGGGAGAAAAGGAAAAGGATAAAATCCCTACCAAGAGGCAAATAAAGTTTAAGTTTGTCAGGAAAGGAGAAAAGCAAGGGGCCGAATCATCTGCTACTCCAACACAAACAGTTGAGATCTTGGATTCACCTCCTCCACCAGAACAAGGAGAAATTCTTTCAGAAATCAAGGTTAGTCAACCTCTTGTTTCTCCTTTTGTTGATTTCTCATCGGAGGTAAGCCTTTCTCTTGCTTCTCAAGCTTTGGCTTTAGAATCTTTACCCCCTCTCTCCCAATCTTCCTCATCTCATATTTCACATGCCACTCTCATCAGCCATGGCCAGCATTTTCTCTGATCTCTCACCTCTCTTTGCTAGATGTACGATGGCCATAGAAATGCCTCCTCCTTCTGTACCTTCATTCCTTGAATCTATTTCCACAGTCACTACACTTGCAGTCATCACGACTCCACAAGTAAATCTTCCTCCACCCACAGATACAACCATAACACCTCCAATAGGAGTAACTTCTTCCACTGTACCTCAATGGTTGGTCGATCAGACTCCAAGGAAGAGGAAGGTGGTAGTTCCCCTACCAGCCTTCGATTTCAGTTCACTCAAGGCTTCTCCTGCCAAATCTTCCAAGAAACCCAAAATGGTTTCAAGAGTTTCAGTGGATGCCTCAGGGCATAAGTTTGTAGAGATTGCCACTCCCATGGCCAAAAAAACAAAGGAGGATATAACAATGATTGATTATCAGATTACAAGGGTTGATCTGGGAAAAGTGACAACAGAAGGAGCACAACAAGATGCACAAGATGCCATGAACGTGCTTTGCCAAAAGCTGAAAGAAACAAAGGTAAGCAGGGATGAGCTAAAGGAGAAAGTTGAACAGTTGACAGAGGTACTACTCAAGCTTTCAAAGCCTTCACAGTCAACACCATCATCTTCTACCCCTACTCCTATCAGGTTCGATTTCTCATCAGTGCCTATGATTGAAAAGATCAATGAGAAGGGGAGAACGGTTGAAGAATGGATAAAGAGGCTACTCCTACAAGGAAGAGAGGTCATAGATGACACAGTGGAAGTTTATAAATCCTTGGAGGAAATAAAGAAAGATGGTGACAAGATGGATGATGAGTTTTCACAGGAAGTCGGGAACCTTGAATTAACTTTGGAAGCCCTCAATGCACTGAAACAGGTTCCATCCCAGATCTTAATGGAAGAAGGAATTATTCCACATGGGGATAAGCATTTCCAGCTTGCCAAAGCCATCAGATTCAGGATAAAGATTCTCAGTGAAGCTTGCAGCAAGTTGAGGGAATCTAGAGATCAGTTGGTTGATGCCACCAATGACATAGAAGAGGAGTTGTCCAGGATCTTTGCCAAGGTGTTGGGTGAAAGCTCAGAGATTCTACCTGCTGACGATCTCTATAAGAAAATTCAGGAATTAATTCAGCATGAACCAACTTCCATCTTTGATCTGATAATCATCGATAAGTTCATAAGGATCGAGAATGTTTTGGAATCACTAAGGAAACTCAATAAGAAATTGAAGAAACTTCCTGGTAACGCAAGTGACACTCAGGAAACTTGTGAGGTCCTAAGTGATTATTCTAGTGTGCCAGATGAAGATGAGATGCAAGGCATAATCTGGAAGTTCCAAGAATTTCGAGACAAGCAGGCTTCACTGGAAGAAGACAAGGATGACGAAGTAGAATAAACATAATGTTTCATGTCATTTCTATCAAGAAATTGTCATGTCTTTTTCATTTTCGTTTCATCACATAGGAAGAAAATTTTGACTTGTTCTCCTGCGTGAGAGTCAAGCAAAATAGGACTCTCATTAAAAGACTATTTTCTAGGATTTATCCTATTTTCTCTCTGCTCTCTCTATTATAAATAAGGGATGCTTGTGTATTTCAAAGGGAGACTTTTTGAATATTAAGAGCTATTGTGAAGAAGAAGAAAAACTTTGTATTTTCTTTTTAATCATTGAAGAATAGGAACAGGTGTTATTTTACAAACTTTGTGTTGTGGGATTCATCTATCTTGAGATATTGTTCTTACGTCTAAAATCTTGAGCTATTCTTTGTTTAGTATTCTTAATCATTTTAATCATTTCAAAATATTACACTCATTATCTAAAACTCGTATAAGTATTTCTTGATCTGTGTTTGCTTGAAAGAAAATACGTTCCTCTCATTCCCTTTCCACTTTGTTTCATCTATAATAAGTTTCCTTTCTAATCCATTACATTTCTGAAGTTGTAATATCTCCATTTCATGTTGATATGGATTTCAGGATTGTATCCCAACCCCAATGGTTAGAATAGTGTGGATATTGTATATATTATTTCTGTTGTGTTTTAGATTAGTAATAAACAGGCAGCCTCACCTGTCTTTGAGGAGGGATTTGATCCCATGCACTATGGTTGAACCTCATATTTTGGCCTGACAAAATATCCAACCAACAGTTTTTGGTGACTCCGCTGGGGAATACGGATTGATAAGACTAAGCTTATCCTATTGGTGTCTGGCGACTCCGTATTTGCCTTATTTTCAAAAGATCCATTTTTCCAGTTCAAGCTGGCCAGAAAGATCTTCACTCAGTCAAGCCGAGCCAGGGGTGAAACTGATCCATTCTTTGATCTGCTTCAACAACATAATTTTAGACTTTCCCCCAACAGTGTTGCATCTAGCCGAGCAAGAAGTTCTTCACCTATCCGAAGATCTCAGGTTCCTCAAGAACAAGAAGTTTCTGCAACCTGCCATGCATTATTCTTGTCTGATACTCAGATTCCTGTACACACTTCATTCAGAAGAATGGCAGCACAACCTGTGCCTTGGGGTGCAGCTATTGGTCCTCTTTCCCTAACTCCACCATTGCATGATCTACCTCATGGATCTCGTAAGAATATTCCTAAGTTCAACGGTGATGGGAAGCAACACCCTGATGAACACATCACTTCATTCTTTGTTGCATGTGGCATTCTTGGGGTTGCTCATGAAGATGTCTCTGTTCGACTCTTCATTGAAACATTACATGGTGTAGCAGCAGAATGGTTCTATCATCTTCCAAATGCATGCATTACCAACTGGGCACCATGAGATTCATATTTGAAGCAAGGTTCAAACCAGCTGAAGATTCTCATGCCTTGTTAGCACAGCTTACACATATGAAGAAGGAGTCTTATGAACCCATGCGGGACTTCATAGCCAAATTCAACAAGCTGATTCGTAAGATTCCAGACCTAGCCATTCCCACTCTTGAAAATCAAAAGTGTTTCTTCATCAACACTCAGCCCCCTGATGTGAGCTTCTTATTAAGAAGGTCTGTTATTCCCGATTTGGCCACTGCTCAAGCTACAACCACTGAAATAGAAGATGATCTTATTCTGGCTAGAAAGATCAGAAGAGAGTCATCTAAGCCTAAAAATCAGAGTTCTTCTCAGAGTACTACTGATCCTATGATTCAGAAGATGGCCAATGACTTGATCACTTTGAAGAAGAAAATGTCTCAACAAGTGACCAACGTTCCTTATCGGGATATTCCTAGATGGAATTTCAACAATGCCAATGGCACTCCCACCAGAGATAGGAATCGGTTGATTGCTGCTCCCACCAGGCTGGCCATTGAAGCTCCTCCTATCAACACAGCAGTTGAAATAGTTGAGGATGGTGAAGAACCAGAAGATCAAGATTCTCATGAAGCTTTTGAAGCTTCAGGATATGCTGATGAGTCTTTTGACGATTCAGCTGGTGACTCCAGCATTGGGTACTTGGAATACGAGGAAGATGAAGGTGAGCATGATGGTCAATCATTTGTAGTCTTCACTCGATCTCAATCCCAGAACCCCAGAAATCTGGTTGAAGGATCTAAGGAGAAAAGTAAAGAAGCTCCCATGGTTATGGCTAAAAGAGGCTCTCCTATCTCAGCGCAAACTGAAAAGGAGACAACTAAAAAGGTAACTTCATCTTCTAACTCTCTTTTCTCCTACCCCAAGGCCAGTACCTCAGCTCAGACCAGTGTAACCAGAACTGAGCCCACCATCATTCCTTCATATACCACTTTTGACATTATTGATCATGCAAAGAAAACTAAAATCCAAATGTCAGAAGCCGAGTACCTTCAGTCAAATCCTGAGCAATTTGAGAAACTTTCCAAATTCATTAGAAGCAAGGTTGTTATCCCTTCATCTTCAAAAGGCATTTTTCCTAGTCCCACTCAGCCTTTACCTCAGAGTAATATGACCTCTGCTGCTTCTTCAGGAAATATTGAACCATTTTATTTGTCCTTACTTATAAATGGTTTTAAACTCAACAATTGCATAATTGACTCAGGAGCCTCTGATAACGTAATGCCCACAAAAGTAGCCCATGCCCTTGGACTTACCTTGACTAAATCTTATGGGTGGTGTTACTCCATGGAAACTAAACAAGTCCCCTTGATTGGCCAAATCAAGGATGCACAGTTTGCATTTGTTGCCTTCCCTGAAAAGAGAGTAAAAATGACTATCCTGGTTGCTGATATCCCAGCTGCTTATGGTATTCTCTTAGGAAGAGGTTTTTGCAAAGATGTTGGAGGAGAAATCAATATGGACTGGACCAAAGCTAAAATTCTAGTAAATGGAGTTCCTCGTGTCCTTCACCCCGAAGCACAGGTGAAGTACCTGGTCACTAAATCAGATGATCCCAAGGCCCAAATTCTCTTCGAAGATGCAGGCTTGGGTAATTATTTCATGACATCTGAGGTGCCTCTGTAGAATTCAAGGAGGAAGATCCTAATGTTTTTTGGACCCTCGAGTTTGACGGGAGTTGTTCAACTACTGGGTCAGGCACTGGTGTGGTTCTTATATCTCTAGATTTTGAGATTTTTCCCTTCCCCTTCAAGCTGCAGTTTGACAATACTAATAACACGGCTGAATACAAAGCTTTTTTATTAGGATTAGAAATGGCAAGGCAAAAAGGAATCCAAAATCTCAAAGTGCAGGGAGATGCCGAGTTGATTGTAAATCAAGTAAGGGGGATCTATCAGGTAAAAAATGATCACCTAAGGCATTACAGGAACAAGGTGTGGGACAACATAGAATGCTTTGATGCTTTTTCCATTAAGGCAGTTTTGAGAGATCACAATGATAAAGCTGATTCTTTAGCCATGTCTGCATCTCTTCTCCTTCCTCACCCAAAGTTCAAACAGGACAAGTATACCATTGAGATTGTGTATCGTCCAAGTGTTCCAGATAATTCAGCACATTGGCAAGTGTTTAATGATGATCAACAGTTATTGTCTTTTCTTGAAAAAGATGATAATTTTAGCGAGCTTTATTTTGAAGGATCAGAATCAGCTTTCCATGAGTCCATCTCGAATTCATATCAAGAGATTGATGGTGAATTCATCCAGCTCAAAGGCAATAAGATTCTAAAGGGATTAGTTTCTCTGGAAGGTCTGTTTGACAAGCATGACCATTTCATTCAGGATAAAAGGCAAGCTGAAGGTGCTTCCTCATCAGAGGTAGATCAAGTTAATCTGGGCTCTCCTGACCAACCACAGATGGTAAACATCAGGAAATGTTGTTCTCCAGAGGAGAAAGAAAGATTCACTTCACTCCTGAAGAGATATATGGACGTCCTAGCATGGTCATATGTGGATCTGAAGTCTTTCAAGCCCAAGGATGTGCAACATAGCATCCCTTTGAAGCCTGAGGTTAAACCCTATAGGAAGAAGCAAAGGCATTACAATCCAAAGATCTCAGGGACTATCCTTGCAGAAATTCAAAAGATGTTAGATGCAAGGATTATCTTTCCAATCCATCATTCCACCTGGGTTGCTAACATTGTCCCCGTCAGAAAGAAGAATGGTGAGATCCAGATTTGTGTTGACTTCCAGAACCTTAATCAGTCTTCATTGAAAGACAATTACCCATTGCCTATCATGGACCAAGTATTACAGACTGTCACTGGATCAGAAATGTTATCCATGCTTGACAGATTTTTGGGGTATAATCAGGTTGAGGTAGCCTCTGAAGATCAACATAAAACAACATTCACCACCCCATGGGAGACCTTTGTTTACAGAAGGATGCCTTTTGGTTTGATTAATGCCAGAGCCACATTTCAAAGAGCTATGGACTTAGCTTTCAGAGATTTGATGGGAAAAGTCATAGTTGTATATTTGGATGACTTGACGGTCTTCTCTAAGAAGTGAAGTGATCATTACGATCACCTGGAGCAGGTACTCTTAAGGTGTAGGCATCATGGGATTTCATTAAATCCTAAAAATTCCATGTTCAAAGTAACAGAAGGAAAGTTTTTTGGTCATATCATGACTAAAGAAGGAACCAAGATCAACCCAGAATGGGTAAAGACCATCCAAAGCCTTACCCTACCTACAAGAAAAACTGGGGTGCATTCCTTTTTCAGAAAGGTCAATTTCCTAAGAAGATTTGTACCTAATTTTTCTGATAAAACCAAGGATATCCTTGGGATGATGAAAGGTAAAACTCCATTTCAATGGAGCACTGAAGGGAAGCTTTCTTTCAAAGAAGTCAAAAGATAAATTGCTCACGCTCCTATTCTGGTATGCCCAGACTTCAAGAAGGATTTCATCATGTACAGCTACGCTTCCGCACATACAGTATCAGCCATCCTGATGCAGGAGAACGAAGAAGGAATCAAAGCTCCCATTGCTTTCATGAGTTTCCCACTAAAGGAACATGAATTGAAAATTTCACAAATTGAAAAGCATGCTTATGCAGTGGTGAGAGTGGTGAAACATTTCAGGTACTATGTGTTGAGTTCTCACACTCTCGTTCTCATTCCTGATACTGCAGTTAAGTCCATTTTGACTCAACAAGAGTTGGGTAGTCAATGGGGTAACTAGATAGCCAAAGTCCAAGAATATGACTTGGACATCAGACCTACCAAGTTGGTACGAGGAAGAGGCATGTGCCAATTGATTGCAAAAAACAAGTCTGAGACAGAATGCGAAGAAACTAAAGATACTTCTTCAGAATTTCCCATGGTGATTTTTGTAAGCACAACCGATGAATGGTATGCAGACATCACTTTATTTTTAACTTATGGTGAATGTCCCCCACATTTGAGCCAAAAATAAAAGAGGACAGTTAAATTAAGGTCTGCAAGATACGTTCTATGGGATAATGGTATATACAAGAAGGGCATTGATGGTGTATTCCTGCGTTGTGTCGATAAGTCTCAGCAGATAAGGTTGCTAGAATCCTTTCACAATCTAGCATGCAGAGGAAATTTCTCTTCCTCCATGATGGCTTACAAAATCTTACGGGCCAGGTACTATTGGCCTACTCTCTTTCGAGATTCAGCAGAATGGGTGGCTAAGTGTGAAGCTTGCCAACATTTCGTTGGTCACCCTAAGCTGGCTGCTCTTCCCTTGAAGCCTGTGGTAATTGAAGAACCTTTTCACCAATGGGGAATTGATTTCATTGGAGTACTGAACCCTACCTCTAGTGCCATTCATAATTATGTGCTCACTGCCATTGACTATTTCACCAAGTGGGTGGAAGCTGCACCAATCAAGAAGGCAACCTCTGAAGCTGTGTGTAATTTTCTCAAAGAGAATATAATTGTTAGATTCGGCATTCCTCACAAGATTGTTGCTGACAATGCTTCCAATTTCTCATCACATGAGTTGACTAATTTTGTTATGGATTTGGGATCACATTGGCTCATTCATCTGATTATTACCCCCAAGGCAATGGTCAGGCTGAATCAAGCAATAAGAACCTGGTGACCATAATCAGAAAGATGGTCGATGAGAATCAGAGGACATGGCATAAAGCATTGTATGATGCATTATGGGAAGATCAGATTACTCCTAAGTGAGCTATTGGAATGTCCCCATTCCAGGTGTTGTATGGGAATTGATGTTGATATTCCTATCTCTGTAGAATTGCCAGCCTTATGGTTGGCTAAAGCAATTGAGGATGAAACTTTTCAAAGTTCTATTGAGAAAAGGATAATGTACCTAGCCAGGCTAGAAGAAGAATGGAGCAAGGTGGTGGATCACATTGTAGATCATCAGAGAAAAGTCAAAAAAATATTTGACAAAAAATCAAAGCAACGTGATTTCCAGCTTTGGAGATCTAGTACTTCTCTGGGATAAGAGAAGGGAACAGAAAGGGATGCATGGCAAGTTTGACTCTTTATGGAAAGGTCCTTTCAAAATCCATCAGCTGAATGGTGAAAATATCTTCTATCTATCATACCTTGATGGAGATTTTCTCCCTCTACCTTTCAATGGCCAACATCTGAAGTTGTTCCATCAGTAATGCAAGATGCTCTCTTGCACTGTATTATAATTTATTTTCTGTTGTGTGTTTGCTTTCTTTCTTTCTTTCTTTCTTTCATTTTTTTTTGTTTTTTTTCTTTCTTCTGACTCCATAGCCCAATGGATAAAGCTTCTTGATTCTGAGTTCTCTTCCTTTGATGTCTCAAAGAAAGTCCCCAACTGGAGCCAGTTGTTATCTCATTTTAGTGATTCCAGCTAAAAATGAGATAACCATAGAAATTTTTTGGACATATCTCTTAAAATTCCCCTTTGAAGGAGATTTTCAGGTTTTCAGGTTTTCATTGCATGAAAGCATGTTTCTTGCATGTTACATGTCCCATGTTCCCCGAAACCCAAAACCCGATGGTCTTGACAGTGTGTCAGGTTTTCAGAACCCCCAAGCATCGGAACATGCATTATCCAATGCATGTTTCATGTCATATGTTTCCCAAAACCCGAAACCCAAATGAAGCCTTTGTGTCAGGATTTTGGGACTTAGAAGCATCTCAACATCTCATGCATCATGCTTCATGTTTTCTGAAACCCAAAACCTGAATTAAACCAAACCCTTTGTGTCAGGTTTTCAGACACTCCACGCATGATGACATGTCATTAATGTCCAGTTGTCTGGTAGTTGGCACACGCATCAAATGAGGTGTAATTAATGTTAGGGTTTTATAAATAGGTGGTTTTCCACGTCATTTGTTACCTTGTATGTTTTTGATGCGTTGGATTTTTGTGCATGCTTCTTCCACCTCCAGACCAGATTGAGCTTCCCAGTCGATTTCACTGTCCATTCTCGATCATTTTTTGATCTTGTTGAAGGTATTCTTCTCCTCTTTTCATTTTTGAAGCTTTTGGGGTTGTTTTTGAGGTGTGTTGTTTGGGTTTCCATTTCTTTTCCTCTTCCATTACTGGTTTAGGGTTTTAGGTTGTTTTTCTTGTTTCTTGTCTCTTTCATGTGGGCTCTCATTTGGAATTTACCCCCCCCCCTTTTTATTATTTACTTGTTGTAAGTTGTGGTTTTCAAAAGAATCTAAAAACCCATGAATGAAAAAAACAAAGGGAAATTTTTCATGTTCTGAAAGGACATAGACCTGATATCCTTTTTTTAGGTTTTGCAGGGTGCTTGACACCATCCAGTTTCTGCCTTGTTTTGGGTTTTGTAGGCTACTTGACATCTTGATTTCTCTGCCTTGTGTCGGGTCTTGACAGGTGTTCAACATCCTCTGAGTTCTACAGTGTGTCAGGTATTTGTACTTTTGCCTATTGACATCATCTCACTTCCACTTTGTGTTGGGTTTTTTGTCGATGCATCGCATGCCCTAACTTCTGACACACACCCCACTAGTGTTTTGGGTTTCTCAAAGTGTCTGACATCCTCCAAACTCTACCAGTCTTTTAGGTTTCCATTGGTGTTTGACACATCCTAATTTCTGACATACAATCTAGTCTGTCAGATTTCTGAAGGTGTTCTACAAGTTTCAAAACCCGAAAAGGTGTGTCAGGTCTGTACACTTGTCCAACAAGCTCTCACACCCAACTACTCTTCCAGAAGTCATCAAGGCATTCTCAAGACTCCTCATGTCAGACCCTGGCCCATCTCAGGATAAGTCAGATAAGTCAGGAAAGATGAAGTATAAGTATCAGAAGATGGAGTCTTCTTCTTATGTAAGCTGCAATTATGACATCTGGGACACAGAGCTCGGCAATATAGATATGGAAGACTTCTGGAAAATAATTGAGGATTCTTCTCAGAATCCATGGACGAAGTCAATAGCTAGCAGTGGTCTCCCTCTCACAACAGGATTTCCAATATCAGCCCAATGCCCTGAATTCATCCTGGCTTCACTTCCCACTATGACTCAGCCTCCCGCTCAGTAAGAAATCAAGCAGGGGAGTCTATAGTGAAATTGGACGAGATTATTTTGATCAACTCCTAAAGTTACCCAACTTTACGGAATACATTGATTTAGATTTTAAATCAGCACAAAAGGCCTGGGACAAGGATCAGGAAGTAAATAAGAAGTTCTTGGTCAAGGCTAAGCCTGTTGTTTCTAGGTTTCCTAAGTCGGTCCCTAGAAGTGATTTTATTCTTGAATTCAGTGATATCATCACCCTGCTGAGCCATTTTGTTTGGACTCCCAGATTTAAAAGAATTCCAAGGGTGGATGTATCAGTTCATGGTCATCATAAATAAAAATGACCAAGGGATTGATTGGGGTAGCCTGATAAGTAATGAGATAGACTCCCAAATGAAAATGGTCTTGTCTACCGGCAAGTTCTATATGATGTCATACGTCACCTATGCGGCAACAGGCATGAGAAACTATCTAGGGTTGGATGCAAAGGGAAACTGAGCAATGGAACACATATATCGGTACTTCCCACAGCTGACAATAAAAGGGTCTGAAGACCAATTTAGAAGAGTGAATGATGCCTTCTTCTATGAAAACATTTGTAGACTGGATCCTGATCTGAGGAAGAGAAGGGTTTCCGATGAAGCATGGAAAAAAGTGTCAAAATGGGGTTGCATCTTCTTGTAATTCAAGAAGTTTACCTATCTTCAGGTGGTAAGGTTCCACAGTAATCCTTTCCATTTTCCCAGGTTCCCAGGTGACAAACTGATCCTCATGGAGTTGGTCAGACAATTGTTGGATTTTCACAAATTCCAACAAAGCAGACATAAAGCTGATGTCTCCTTCCCCATTTCCATTGGAAGGTATACATGTTCCACTATGGTTAAGGACAAGAACATGGTGCACAAACTTTAGGAAAAATTGAAGAAGCACATGAAGATGAGGGAGGGATTCGACATCCGAGGAGTCCTCAAGTCATATGGAACATTGTACTTGCATGTGCCCACTGTGGAAGATATATGGGTTGATCTTTGTGATGAAGTTACCATCTGAAGAAAAGACAACAACATACTGAAACTTAAAGAAATGTAGATAGTTAGATCTAGCTGATATCCCTCAGAAGGTACCATGGATAATAAAAGTGTTCGGAACCTAGGTACGAATAGTCAAATGGAGACCAACTTGGATTCCCAGCCATTGATTGGTATGTTGCTAAAAAGGCTTCTATTGTTGAAAGAACTACTTAGAAATCTTATCCCGATACTAAGGCATGGCTCATTTCATAGGGAATGAGTTATAAGGAAAAGAGTTTTTCAAAGATAACTAATTTAGAAGCGAGACCTGTTGTATATATCTTCCCCTAGGTAGATATAGACAAGCAGAAGATTCTAGAAACCAAAGAAGCTCAAATCCCTGACATTTATCGCCAAGGCGCACAGAAGTGGCGCACAGCACGGAATGTCGACAGGGAAAATGGTGCACCAAGGTGCACAGAAGTGGCGCACAACACGGAATGTCGACAGGGAAAATAGTGCGCCAAGGCGCACAGAAGTGGCGCATAAACAGAATGTTGACAGGGAAAATAGTGCACCCAAGTCGCACAGAAGTGGCGCACAGCACGGAATGTCGACAGGGAAAATAGTGCACCAAGGTGCACAGAAGTGGCGCACAGCAAATGTCGATAGGGAAAATAGTGCACCAAGGCACACAAAAGTGGCGCATAGCAGGAATGTCGACATGGCAAATGGTGCGCCCAAGGCGCACAGGAATGGTGCACAGCACAGAATGTTGACAAGGAAAATGGTGCGCCCTTGGTGCACGAAAGAGAATGTTGACACACACACGGATGCACCCTTGGCGCACCTTCAGGAGGCGCAACATTTTGAGCGCTGACAGGAAGCAGACCCTGGCGCAGATATTCAGATGGCCATAACTTTTGACTGGGAGCTCGGATTCATGCAAGGTTGGACTTTTTGGAAAGCTTACGAGGTCCTCTGTCCAACTACGACTGGATATCTTTAATTGGGTAAGAAAAAATTCTTAAAAATGCAAAATACAGTTCGCCACTTTTGGGTTCGCTGGGGTTCTCACCTACCACCATAATGAGATAGTTAAGTGCATTCTGGAGGTGGTTGGGGCAGATTTCAAATTCCTCTCTCTTTCCTCTCTCATTCTTCCTATAAATTGTAAGGAGGGGCTTCTTTCTAAAGGTTGGACATTCTTGTTTTTCCCCTCCCTTCTTCTCTTTGGCAGGTGAATTTGTGGAGTTCAAACCTCCCATCTAAAACTGTAATGCAACTTTTCCTCTTGGCATTTTGTGGTGTATTGTATCAATCTTTGGAGCAAATAATGCATGTCTGTGGATGATTCTCAACCCTCTCTGTGTTCATTTGCATCTTCTGATCTTTCACTGTAAATCTGCTATCTGTGCATGATCTTGCATTGCATTTTAATGGTTTGTGTTTATTGGCAAGACAGGTGTTCTTCATTCCTCGGTGCATCACCTTTGTTAGTTTAGGTTTATTTTTATGCATCTTCTTACCCTGTCTCCTTGGAAAGTTAGTATTAGGTTTTGAGTAAACCCTCTACATTTTTTACGTGTGCATCTGAACAGAGGAATAGGAACCGGCCTTCATCTGGAGAGCTTTTCCATTTCGCAAGGTCCCACACTTGGGAAAAGCTCCATGTTATGCAATCGCACTGAGAGTCTCAACCCATCGAGTTGGAGACATTCAGGGGTGCTGTGATTCACCATCAATAGTTTTGGCACGCCCGGTGGGACCAAGAGGTCATTCCACAGATTTGAAGGAACTTTCAAGAAATTCGGACTTAAAAAATTGCAGGTTTTACAATTTCATATTTTCACCTTCCAGGCTGAACTTTGAAATCAATTTTCAAGGACTTAACTTGCTCGAAACAAGTCAAAATTTCACCAGTTGATAGATCGGGGGATAATCTTCAAAAGGGTATTCTTAGATTTTTGAGATTTTGACTTTCAAAATTTCATGGTTTTTTGATTTTCGGATTTCGGGTTTTCGGAAAGTCTAGGCATTTTTGGATTTTCGGGACTGTCATTCCAAATCAAATTCCAAACTCTAAAATATCAAAAATATAACAGGTCTTTCAAATTTCTATTTTTTAAATATTGTCAGGTTTGGTGTGTAACTTGGCAGAATCTAGCCTTTTGAGGCTCATTATCTAACACATCTGGCGACTCTGAAGGGATAGAATTCAGTGGTGTAGTAGCAAAAGTTGCCCAGGCATATGAGAAGAATTCAAACCAGGTCTAATACTCGAGAAGAGGGGCTATTTTTCCACTTGCAACTATCACCAGGAGGAGGAAGGAGAGGAAGAAGACCACAAAGATCACCATCTCCACCTAACAGGACCTTGTCTACACCTCCACCTGGTAGGCCTTTTCTCGCATCAACCAGGGTTCTTAGGCCAATCATAATGGCACATCTACCACCGAATCCCTTTGTCAATTTCACGGGTAGTAGTCCACTTGCCCTAAATGCTCAGAATCAAATTCCAGTTGCAGCACTAAAAAATATACCCTATTTCACAGGAGAAAATCACACTACTCCTATTGATCACATCCAGGATATTGCTAATGCATGTGCAATCCACGAAATAAATGAAATGGATGTTGCAGTCAAGTTGTTGGCTTCATCTTTCAAAGGCAAGGCCTTACAATGGTTTAGGAGCCTTACAGCAGGGTCTATTACGAATTGGAACCAACTTTGTTCTGCTCTTTGTAGCCAATTCGGGGAGAGGGCGGACAATTTATCTTTATTGGAACAGCTGACAACAATCAAAAGGGCTCCTAACGAACAAATGGTAGATTTCAACTTCAGATTCCAACGGACATGGGACAGGATTCCAATAGCTGTTAGACCAACCGCCGAAGGAGCATTCCTTTATTTCTTAAAGGCTATAAATTCAGACATAGCCATGATGATCCAATCAATGGGAGGGACAACGCTGCCAGGGGCCTACGACACAGCTATCAGAGCAGAGAACTGTTTGATCCAAGCTGGAAAGCTTGCACCAAGGCCGCCAATGCCTCTCTATCTGGATATGGGAAATCCTACAACTAGTCAAGCACCAGTGTTGAATCCCATTCCAACTTCTAGAAATCAAAGCAATAATGAGGCGTCAACTTCTTCGAATACTTCAAAGGAATTGCAGGAGGTTATGAAATAGCTACAGAACCTCGGAAATGAGCTAGTGACTATCAAAAGACAGCAAGCTCAAAGTGCTAGACCGTATCAGCCTCAAGCACAGTACCAAGCTAGGCCCTCATACCAACAAAATAGACCACCACCTCAGGCTGCAAATCAAAACCAAAACCAAGGACAACCTCAAGCTGCCAGGCCATTTTGACCGTATGATCCAAATGCAATGACGTCCTCAAGAGCCTTGGTCCCGACACAAAATAACATGGCACAGGAATATGACTGGTGTTACCCTTGCAATCTACCTCACAATCAGTCAGCATGTTTCAATGGTGCACTAAATCAGGCCTTGATGGTGCAAACCATTAGTGTGCCTCAAGAACCAAGCCAGGAGGAGAATCAACAGCAACAAACGCAACAAGAAGGACCTCCAACAGAAACCACATTGGCCAATTGGCAAACGGAAGACTTCTGTGGAGTTAACCAACAACCTTTTCAAGGCGTGGCTGCCAACACACGGTCAAAGAAGAGAAATATAGGAGAGGGACAACCGTGTGATCCAGTTGTTTCTCAGTCCACTCCTACACAACAAGGGGTCAGTAGACCAAACGCAGCTCCAAATGTGCAGAATCAACCTAAGGTACCTGTTGTAGCAACACATGCACCTGTTCAAGCTCCAGAAAAGGTTGCGCCAAGTAAGGGACAGCAAAAGGACAATTCATCCCCCTTCAACATCATCGATCAAATGAAGAAGACACATGTGAACATTTCCATGTGGGAATCACTGGCGATCCCAGGGCAACGAGATTTATTGCAAGCTGCAATGGCTAATTGGTCTGCCACAAATGTATCAAACCAGGGACATGAGAAAGTTCTCACTAATGCAGTGCAACATGATGGGGGCCAGACAAGGAAAAATCTGAAGCCTCCACCATTCTATGTTTCGTTGATTGTTGGAAACCACTTGGTACACAACTGCATGATAGATTCAGGAGCAAGTAGTTCAGTGATGCCAAAGAAAATAGCGGATCAACTGGGTCTGAAGTATGAGCCAGTGCTGAAAGGAGTAGTGCAACTAGATGGAACGGCAGTAGGAACAGTTGGGGTCATCAAAGGGTTAAGCCTAACACTACATTCCTGTCCTAATGTTACAGTTCTACAAGATGTGTCTGTGATTGACCTTCCGCCACTCTTTGCGTTGTGTCTATCAAGAGACTTCACTGCAAAAATCGGTGGATATTTATCTGCAGATTGGTCACACATGATTTTTAGGACAAGGTATGGAGCCAAAGCAACAATCAGGTCAGAACCAATTGCCAATTTCCATATTGAGCCTCATGTACCAAATCCTATCAATGCAAATTGCTCAGCTTTTGATCAGGAGGAGTGTTCGAGTGATCTAGAAACAGGTACTAAGGTCGAGGGAATTCCTGATTTAACTTTGGATGAATGGGAAAACAAGAGTCATGAATTTGACCCATACAAGGAAATTGAAGAATCTGAATTGGGCGTGTATTGTATACACGAAGAAAATTCACCCATTCCCGACATCATTCAGCCTGAACAAAAGGATGAAAACAAAGTTTGGAAATTATTTTTTGATGGTTCGAGAAGCAGACAAGGTGCTGGAGGTGGTGCAATGTTGATTTCACCACAAGACATCAAATATTTTTCAGCTTTTCATTTCCAGTTTTCCTGTTCAAACAACACGGCTGAATACGAAGCATTGATTCATGGAATTCATTGGGCCAGGAAAAGGGGCATAAAGAACTTGCAGGTGTTTGGAGATAGTGAGCTAATCATCAACCAAGTTAGGGGACAACATGCTACAAAGAACGACTTGCTGAGGAGCTACAAGAATAGGGTATGGGACCTCATTGAGGATTTCGAAGCTTTCAACATTGTGTCCATACCCAGGAAGAAAAATGAAGTCGCAGATAGGCTCGCAGCAGTTGGAGCAACGTTTGATGTGGTTGACAACATCAGAAGGGGAAAAACACAGCCACATATCCATGTGATTGTGAGGCCAGCAGTTCCAGATAATAACACAAGCTGGCAGGTGTTTGAGAACGATCAACAGATCGTCAATTTCTTACAAGAAGAGGCTGAATTCTCAGCTAGGAATCAGGACAGATTAGAGCAGCAGTATGGGGATCAAGTAGTGCAGCTGCGGACAAACAAGCTTCCTAAGGGTTTAGTAACATTGGAGTCTATCTTCAACCCTAACGACCAGTTCCGTAAGGAAAAGGCTAACATACAGGTCAAGAGAGAAGATTCAGAGCCAATTCCGGTTGGGGAAGGCAAAACACTTCAAATTGGTAAAGTGGCCACTGAGCAGGAGAAATCAGATTTCATACAGCTTTGCCAAGAATTTCCAGATGTCTTCGCTTGGAGCTATGAAGACTTAAGAGGATTCGATCCAAATTTGGCACAACATACCATAGAATTGGATCCAGATGCTAAGCCCATCAGGTAGAAGCAGAGACCAGTCAACCCTCACATTGAGCCTCTAATGAAGAAAGAGCTAAATAAGCTAATAGAGGCAAGCATTATATTCCCGATCAAGCACTCAAGCTGGGTTGCAAACTTGGTTCCGGTCAGGAAGAAGAGTGGAGAAATCAGGTTGTGTGTGGATTTCCGAGACCTCAACAGGGCATCTCTCAAAGATCATTACCCACTTCCTTCAATGGAACAAATATTGCAAGTAGTATCTGGTTCAGAGAGATTCTCTCTCCTAGATGGCTACTCAGGGTATAATCAGGTGATGGTGAAAGAAGATGACCAATTCAAGATGGCTTTCACCACCAAATGGGGGACCTATGCCTACAAGAAGATGCCATTTGGGCTATCAAATGCTGGAGCCACTTTCCAAAGGGCAATGGATATGGCATTCAAGGGGTTGATCAATAAAATAGTTCTGAATATATCTTGACGACATCACTGTATTCTCAAAAAATGCAGTGGATCACCTCTGTCATTTGAGGCAAGTATTTCAGAGGTGTAGAAGATTTGGGGTATCATTGAATCCCAAAAAATGCATATTCTTGGCTCACGAGGGAAAACTTCTAGGCCATATTGTTTCAAAGGAGGGGTTGACGATTGACCCAGAAAGAGTTGAAGCAATTCGAGCATTGCCATTGCCAAGTCACAAGAAGGCTCTTCAAAGCTTCTTAGGAAGGATCAATTTTGTCCGCAGATTTGTTCCAAATTTTGCTGCTCTTGTGAAGCCAATAACGCTGATGTTAAAGAAGAGTATGGCATTTAAGTGGACATCTGAAGGCAAGGAAAGTTTTGAGGCAATAAAAGAGGCTATATCTCAAGCTCCGACTCTCGTCAATCCAGACTTCTCCAAGGACTTCGTGCTATATGCCTTTGGTGGTGGGGACACGATTTCTGCAATCCTGGTACAACAAAACAAAGGAGGATTAGAACAACCAGTTGCTTTCTTCAGTCAAGGCTTGGAGGAATACGAAACTAGGTACTCTTTCATTGAAAAGCATGTCCTTGCAGTAATCAGGAGCTTAAAGAAATTCAAGCACCTAGTCTCAAACAACAAAATCCAATTATTGGTCTCTCATGCGGGAGTCAGGGACTTCCTTCTAAACAAGGATCTGAATGAGAAACGTGCAGGATGGATAACTCGTGTCATGGAATATGACATTGAGATCAAGGTCACCAAACTAGTACGTGGGAAGGGACTATGTGAGCAGCTAGCCTTGAGTCAACAAGTTGAAGCAGGTAATGAAAAAGAGGCTGTCTTGGTACTACAGGATGATCAAGAACAAGAAAATGATGATGTGCCTACTCCTTGTTGGACTCAGAATATGATACACTTCCTACAGACAGGCCTATGCCCTCCAGAAATGAGAAAAGCAAAGAGGAGATACTTTAGATTACAAGCTATTCCATATGTGCTTGTTGATGGTGTTTTGTTCAAGAAAGACATCAATGGAGTTCTATTGAGGTGCATTGGGACAGGTCAAATTGAGAGGGTGTTACGAGATTTTCACGATGGAGATTCTGGAGGACATTTTGCCCCACGAGTAACAGCTCTCAAGATAATGAAGGCAGGGTATTATTGGCCCAGTCTTCAGTGACTGCTATACATGGATAAGAAAGTGTAAGAAATGTGCACTCTTCACAGGAAAAGAAAGACTAGCAGCGCTTCCATTGCACCCAATTTTGGTTGACCAACCATTTATGCAATGGGGATTGGACTTCGTCGGGGTCATCAATCCAAACTCAAGCCAAGGCCACAAGTGGATTCTCACGGCAACGGACTATTTCACCAAGTGGACCGAAGCAGTAGCGCTCAAAGAGGCAAATGAGTCTAACATACTAGACTTTTATGAAGGAATAGTGACCAGGTTCGGTGTGCCGGCCACTATCATATCAGACAATGCATTGGCATTTATAGGTTCCAAGATTACAGAATGGGCTGTCAAGAATGGAATCTATTTGAGCACCTCTTCAAATTATTACCCGCAGGGTAATGGACAGGCAGAGTCCACAAACAAAAATTTGCTAAGAATCATCAGGAGGGCTCTGGACGAAAATCAAAGAACATGGCATACCAAGCTAAAATCAGCATTATGGGCTGACAGAATAACACCAAAGAGGTCTACAGGTAATTCCCCTTACAAGTTGGTCTATGGAAAAGAGGCAGTATTGCCTATATCATTAGAACTGCCTACATTGGAGTTCATGAAGCAGTTGGAGTTGGCTGAGTTCGAACCAATGGAGGCTAGGTATGCAGAGTTGATGGAATTGGAAGAAATTAGAGAACATGCAGTTCAAACAATTGAGAAAGATCAGGCCTTAGTAAAAAGATGGTTTGATAAGAAAGCAAGAGCAAGGACCTTCCAGGAAGGGGACCTAGTTCTGAAATGGGATGCAGATCGGGCAAAACCAGGAAGGCATTCCAAGTTTGATGCCATTTGGAGTGGCCCCTACATGGTCACGGGATGTAAAAGTAGTAATGCCTTCCAATTGTCTACTTTGGATGGAGGAGAACTCCCGATTCCGGTTAACGGAATCTATCTTAAACATTGCTACTGAAAATAAAAGGTTTACCCTTGTAAATATTAGCCTAGATTTCAATTCCTCTAAGTGCGTGTGCACATTGTCTTGCTGTAGTTAGGTTTCTGTTTCCCTAAGTGCTTCGGCACAGGTTTTGTTGCTCCTAGGTTGGATTTCTACAGTTCAGAATGCTGTCAGATAAGAGGTTGCGGTATCAGAATCGGGATCAGATATCAGGTTGGTTTCAGGTTATTGCTTATGACTCCATGCCCAATGGATTGCTAAAAGGCCATTGATCTTCTACCTAGCAGGCAGGTAATCCCATTGAGTCGCCAAATTGTTGTATATATCTTCCCCTAGGTAGATATAGACAAGCAGAAGATTCTAGAAACCAAAGAAGCTCAAATCCTTGACATTTATCACCAAGGCACACAGAAGTGGCGCACATTGGCAGCACGGAATGTCGACAAGGGAAAATAGTGCGCCAAGGCGCACAGAAGTGGCACACAACAGAATGTCGACAGGGAAAATAAAATGCGCCCAAGGCGCACAGAAGTGGCACACAGCACGGAATGTCGACAGGGAAAATAGTGCACCAAGGCACACAGAAGTGGCACATAGCACGGAATGTTGACAGGAAAAATAGTGTGCAAAGGCGCACAGAAGTGGCGCATAGCACAGAATGTCAACAGGGAAAATAGTGCGCCAAGGCGCACAGAAGTGGCGCACAACACAAAATGTCGACAGGGAAAATGGTGCGCCCAAGGCGCGTACAGAAGTGGTGCATAGCACAGAATGTTCGAAGACAGGGAAAATGGTTTTCCCTTGGTGCATGAAAGAGAATGTCAACACACACAGATGCATCCTTGGCACACCTTCAGGAGGGGCAACATTTTGAGCGCTGACAGGAAGCAGACCCTGGCGCAGATATTCAGATGGCCATAACTTTTGATTGGGAGCTCGGATTCATGCAAGGTTGGACTTTTTGGAAATCTTACGAGGTCCTCTGTCCAACTACGACTAGATACCATTTAATTGGGTAAGAAAAAGTTCTTAAAAATGCAAAATACAGTTCGTTACTTTTGGTTTCGCTGGGGTTCTCACCTACCACCATAATGAGATAGTTAAGTGCATTCTGGAGGTGGTTGGGGAAAATTTCAAATTCCTCTCTCTTTCCTCTCTCATTCTTCCTATAAATTGTAAGGAGGGGATTATTTCTAAAGGTTGGACATTCTTGTTTTGCATCCCCTCCCTTCTTCTCTTTGGCAGGTGAATTTGTGGAGTTCAAACCTCCCATCTAAAACTGTAATGCAACCTTGTCCTCTTGGCATTTTGCAGTGTATTGTATCAATCTTTGGAGAAAATAATGCATGTCTGTGGATGATTCTCAACCCTCTCTGTATTCATTTTCATCCTCCTGATCTTTCACTGTGAAATTTGGCTATCTGTGCATGATCTTGCATTGCATTTTAATAGTTTGTGTTTATTGGCAAGACAGTTGTTCTTCATTCCTCGGTGCATCACCTTTGTTAGTTTAGGTTTATTTTTATGCATCTTCTTACCCTGTCTCCTTGGAAAGTTAGATTAGGTTTTGAGTAAACCCTCTGCATTTTTTACGTGTGCATCTGAACAGAGGAATAGGAACCGGCCTTCATCCGGAGAGCTTTTCCGTTTCGCAGGGTCCCACACTTGGGAAAAGCTCCATGTTATGCAATCACACTGACAGTCTCAACCCATCGAGTTACAGAGACATTCAGGGGTGCTGCGATTCGCCATCAACAATGACCCTCTAAGGGAGAAAAGGAAAAGGATAATCTAGATCCCTCTGCCAAGAGGAAAATAAAGTTTAATTTTGTCAGGAAAGGCTTCTTAAGGGGCCAAATCATCTGCTACTCCAACTTACAAATAAGTTGAGATCTTGGATTCACCTCCTTTGCCAGAACAAGGAGAAATTCTTTCAGAAATCAAGGTTAGTCAACCTCTTGTTTCTCCTTTTGTTGATTGCTCATTGTGAGGTAAGCCTTTCTCTGTTCTTCTCAAGCTTCCCGATTTGAGATCTTTAATTTTGCCGCTCTGCCAATCTTCCTCATCTCATATTATCGACACCACTCTCATTAGCCATGGCCAGCATTTTCTTATTCCTCGGTCTCACCTCTCTTAGCAACCTTCGATGGTAGAAATTCCTTTCTGCATCTTCTTATTCCCTGAATTCTATTCACATAATCACTACACTTTTAGTGGTGCATCATGACTCCACAACTAAATATTCCTCCAGCCCTCATGATGTAACCATAACACCTCCATTTTGAGCAACTTGTTCCTCTGTACATTGGTTGGTCGATCAGACTCCAATGATGCATGAGGAAGATGGTAGTTCCCCTGACCAGCCTTCGATTTAATTTCATTATTCTCCTTCCAAATCTAATATGAAACCCAAAATGGTTTCAATAGTTTCATTTATGCCTTAGGGTGAACTAAGTTAGCAAGTGAGTATTGCAACTCTCACTGGTGATTTCAAAATTCTAAAGCATCATTGGATTTTTGGGACCCTTTCTCAATTATCAGATTACAAGGTTAGTTGATGGAAAAGTGAAACCAGACCAATAGAATGTTGAGGATGCCATGATAAGATCTAGAATGATGAAAGATAAAGGTAAGCAGGGATCTGAGTTTATAACATGGATGAAAGTGGAACAAACAGATGTACTACTTAAGTATCAAATCCTTCGAGTTAACATCGTCATCTTCTAACCAGAACTATAAGTTTGATGGTTGCTGCCTATGATTGAAAATTAATTGAGGTAGGGGAGACTTATCTAGACACATGAAGGATTTTACAGGCTTTTATGATCCTATAAGGAAGGAGGTCATAGAGACACAGTGGAACTTTATAAATTTGGAGGTAAGTGAAAGAATGATGGTGACAAGATGGATGATGAGTTTTCACACGAAGTCAGGGAACCTTGAATTAACTTTGACAAGCCCTCATGATGCCTGAAATAGGTTCCATCTCAGATCTTAACGGAAGAAGGAATTTTTCCACATGAGGATAAGAATTTCCAGTACTTTACAAAAATCATTAGATTTAGGATAAAGATTCACAGTGAAGCTGGGGGAAGGAGCAGGTGATGGTGAATCTAGAGATCAGTTGCTTGATGCCAGAAAGGACATAGAGAGAGAAAGCTTGTCCAGGATATTTGAGGCAAGGTGTTGGGAAAAAGTGGAATTGTACCTTCTGACAAATGGCTCTATAGGAGAAAATTTTGGAATCAATTCAGGAGCTCACATGAACCAACTGAAGATCTTTGATCTGGCAGCAATTTAAGTAAGCATAAGGATCGAGAATGTTTTGGAATCACATAAGGAAGCTCACATAAGAAATTGAAGAAACTAGGCTGGTAACGCAAGTGACACTCAGGAAACCTATAGGTCCTTGCTAATTATTCTTTTGGCCAGTATTCTAGACGAGATACAGAGCAAATCCACAATTTTGAGGAATTTTGAGACAAGTAGGCTTCGTTGGAAGAGGTCACATAACAAGACATCGGAATAAACATAATGTTTCATGTCATTTCTATCAGGTAATTTTCATGGTGCATCATCTTTTTCATTTTTGTTTCATCACATGGAATACAAATTTTGACTCATTTCTGTAAGAGTCAAGCAAAATAGGACTTCTCAGAATGTAGGGGTTTCTAATTTATCCTATTTTATCTCTGCACACTAGTAAATTATAAATAAGTCTGTTTCTAGTATTTCATGGGGAGAATTTTTGAATATTAAGAGCTATTGTGAAGAAGAATAAAATCTTTGATTTTCTTTTTAATTATTGAAGAATAAAACATGGTGTTATTAGTTGTACAAACTTTGTCCACTTGTGGGATTCATCTATCTTGAGATATTGTTCTTATCATCCAAAATATTGAGCTATTCTTTGTTTAATATTCTTAATCATTTTAATCATTTCAAAATATTAAACTCATGTATCTAAAACTTGTATAATTATTTCTCCATCTGAGTTTACTTGAAAGAAAATTTCCACTAAGTTACAAGGGCACTTTCTACATTGTTTAGACATAATAAGTTTATCCTTTCTAAATTGCATATCTATGAACTTGAAATATCTTACTTTGTGCTTGATATGGAGTTTCGGGATTAGTATAACACCAAGGTTAGAATGTGAGTGTGGATAGTATATATTATTTTTGGTAAAACAGTTTTAGAAGCTATCTAAATATTCAGCCTCACCTGAGATTGAGGAACGATTTGGTGTATGCATTATGAAGTTGAAGGGCACATCAAGGATATTTTGGCCTTATCCAGACCAACATCATTATTACTGTTGAGACTGTGAGATATTTCATTTAAACCATGATGCTAGCCACTGCCCATTACTTCAACACAAAATAAGGAAGAACGTCTCATGTTATTATAAAATTTTATCCATGACTCACGATACAAAAGACTATAGGTTGATTGGTCAGATCCATAATGCAATAGATATTGGTGTATGACAGACATGAGTATCAGATAACTCTAAAGGAGAAGAATGAGCACCAGGATGCTAGATCACAGTCAAGCACAATATGATAAATGAAGGATGTTTTGAAGGATGTTATGGGTAGAAGTCGAGGATACCATGGTGGAATTGAAGGATAAGGATGTGGTGGTAGAGGAGGTGAGTTTCCTCTTGGAACATGTTATACATGTGGATATCCTGACCAATACAGACAAGAATATCCTCATAATATTACATTTTCTTTCTATGGAAAGAATCATAGTTATGAGGAATGCCCGGACTTATATGAGTATCTTAGTAAGTAGCATAAATGAGAAAACAAAGGTGGATGGATGGTTAGGATACAAAACACTATGGAAAATCAAAGGATGCCCAAGTTGGAACTAGAATTTGAGGCATTTCCTAGAAATATCACTACCTGCACTAAAGCAACACATGCTAAATAAGCATTACAACAAAATCCTACCATCACTAAGGAGGAGGTTCTTGCATGCATGGTACCCAGATCATGTCCATCAGAAGGAGGTTTATCTGGAAACCATGAAGGTACTCAGAAATATTCAGGGTGAAATGCAATTTTTAAAGAAGCAATCATGGAAGATGGAGCAAAAGAAAGGCAACAGAGATGGTCCAATATGATATTGATGACTTGAAGGAGGTGTGCAAAAATGTTGTGTTGGGAGAATATCATTCCATTGTTAGGGAATTGGCTAAAGGGAAACACTCCACGCACAAGTATTGAGAATGGACGATAGATCCTGCATGCAAATCTTCCCCCTCATAGCTTAGACTATGACAAGGAAATCACTCTGAATGTTGTTGTGGATGGATGGATTTTGAGTAATATATTGATTGATACAGGCGAGGAAGTCAATGTGCTTACTTTAGATGCATGGGTATAGATGGGGAGACCCCCATTACAACCATCTTCTAATGTGTTGTTTATGGCTAATCGAACTAAGGCCACTCCTATTGGAGTTTTAAAATATGCATCCATTACTATACAAGGGGCCAAGTTCACTAGGGGATTTTGAGGTTTTGGCACTTGCAGAAGCAGACAACTTCCCAGCTCTACTTGGGCGCCCTTGGTGTTATGCAAATAATGTTGATCTTCAGTTCAACAAGGGTTATATTAGTTTTGAGAACAAGGAGGAAAGAGTTATTATCCCTTTAACCAATGGGAAATCTATGCCCTATGTTGAGCCTTTGAGTGAGGAAGATCTGAATAGGATTTATGTATGCACCATCTAGGACCCAGAAGTGCTCGAGCCATCTAAAGAAGGAATCCTTTAGTGGGAAGATGCACACTCTATTAGTGATACTACAAGTATTTCTTGTGATAATTGGGCTCATGGTACTTATGAGTTGGTAGGGTGAAAGTAAGAAGCACATTTGTGTAGAATAGTAGACCTCATTGTATCATGAGAATAGGTAACAACTCGGTACCTCGATACACCAAAGAAGGAGACCCTACGGTATTTTTGCATGCCATGGAGGAACAGTGGATAGACCAGTTGAAGAGAAAGAATATGCTATCATATACCCTACATGGGACAACAATGCGCTGGTGGGTGGTTCACAGGGATAATCTTGTAGGATGGAATGAAATCAGGATTTCTCTTTCTGCTCAGTTTTCCATGAGTAATGCACCTACTCAAATATGCACTTATCATGGTAATCAACCTATTCAGCACCACGTTCAGTAGTGTGAGAGACTCTGGATAGAGGGGCAGGAAGATTTACCACCTTCACTCTGGGTGCACAAATTTTATTCCACTTTACAAGGTTGTGCACGTGCTTGGTATGTATATGCGGAACTCCATAGAGAGACTAGAAATTGGCAGGATTTGATTGCAGGAATGATCTAGACTTTTGACTACTTCTCTACTAAACCTCCAATAGAAGAGGCATTAAGGGTTATAAAGCACTTAACTATGGGAGATAGTGTAAAGGTAGAAGAACTCATTCAAGAGTTATTTGATGGAAATGACTCAGGAGTGCATTTTTCTAAAGAAACAGAGACAGATGCCACACTCCTTAAGTGTGCTTGTCTTGAGAAATAAAAAGGAAAGATGGTCTACTTAGTGGATGATGAATAAGTAGAAAATCTAGATGTAGATCATTTAACAGGTAGGCATGAGGTTTTGGAAAGTGTAGATAAGACCACACGTGCCTATCATGAACCTATGAAAACAAAGAAAGTGAATATTGGATTAGATGCTGAGCCTAAGGAGGCCATAATTGGGGATTATTGGTCTAACTCTGAAGTGGTAAAAATCATTGAGTTACTACGAGACTTTCATGACTTATTTCCTAGGGGTTACCATGAATTGAAAGGAGTGCATGAATCATTAGGAGAAATGAAGATAAAGCTTAAGGAAGGTGCATGCCCAGTCAAGAAGAGACCCTATAGGATGAACCCCAACTTGCAAAAAAAGGACAAAGAAGAAATTGACAAAATTTTGAAGTATGGAATCATCAAGCCCTTGGACAAATCAGAATGGGTTAGCCCAATGGTGATCAGTATAAAGAAATATGGTTGGATTAGGATCTATGTGGACTACAGGGAGTTGAATGTTGCATGTGTGACTAATCCTTTTCCTACACCATTCACAGAGGAAATATTAGAAGGTGTTGCAGGGTGCGAGATCTATTCCTTTATAGATGGATTCTCTGGGTATCATCAGGTTAGGATTGCACAAGAGGATCAGGAAAAGACTACTTTTACCATTGAATGGGGAAGTTTTTCCTATAATGTGATGCCTTTTGGTCTAAAAATGCACATGTTGTATTTTCACGCATAGTTTTCCAAGCATTCCAAGGATTTTATTCATAACTTCTTAGAGGTTTTTTTAGATGACTGGATGGTGTATGGACTTGTTAAGGATCATTGTGACAATTTATGCTTAATGTTTGAAATATGTCAATAGTTAAACATCTCTTTGAACATCAAGAAATGCATATTTTCTACACCATTTGGCAACATTTTTAGGGCACATCATCTGCAAGGAAGGTTTTTTGGTTGATCCAGCTAAGGTTGGAGTCATTATTATCCTAGAAGAGCTACCAGTCAAAGTGAGATGCACAGATTCTTAGGTCACACTAGGTATTATAGAAAATTTATTAAAGGGTATGCTAAGGTTGTCGCACCCTTGGAGGAGTTACTAAAAGGAAAAGGGACATTCTATTGGGGGGAACCACAGCAGCGCACATTTGAGACATTAAAGGAGAAACTTACTACAACGCCTATTCTGTGCTTTCCCTCATGGGACCAACCATTTCATGTACATGTGGATGCTTCTGGCATGACCATTGGCACAGTGTTGGCTCAGCCTAGAGAAGGTATTATAGATCATCCTATCTGTTTTGATAGTAGAAATTTGACTCCTGCACAGAAGAATTATACAACTACAGAGCACAAAGCTTTGTCAATGATCTATGTGCTACATAAATTTAGACAGTACTTGCTAGCAACACTATTTGTATTCTATACCGATCACATGACATTGAAGTATTTGGTAAACAATCCCATTTTACAGGAGCACATATGCCAATGGGTACTCTTATTCAAAGAATTTGATTTTATAGTTGTGGTAAAACTAGGTAAAATTAATTCTAGACCAGGTCATTTATCTAGAATATAGTCAGGAAAAGACATGCATGCAGTTGAAGATACCATGCCCGATGCACAGTTATACTAGTTACAACACGCATGCCATCAAAATTAGAGGACATAGCTGTCTTTTTACATACAAGTATGGTGCCAGAAGGAATGAAAGCCTTAGAGAAGAAACAACTTTCCATTCATGTGGAACCATTTATGTTGATTAGCGGTGACTTATACAAGTTAGGACAAGATGAAGTTTTACGTCGATGTGTACTGGAACATGAGTGTACAAATATCATGGAAGAGGCTCATGGTGGTATTGCAGGTGGGCACTATGCAGGTGACACCACTGCGCGGAAAATTCTAATTGTTAGATTATGGTGGGAGACCCTGTATAAGGATTTTAAGGCATATTGCAAGGCCTTGATCATTGTGAGTGCCTTGGAAAACTAATACATAGAGATGAAATGTCTTTAAGACCTATTCCTAGTTCATAACCATTTGAGAAATGGGATATAGATTGTTTGGGTCCTATTCCACCAACCATGCGTAGGACTAGATCACACTATATCATCACTTGCATAGTTTATTTGACAAGGTGGGCAGAAGCAACACCTACAAAGGATTGTACAACAACTACACCAACTAGGTTCTTATGGGAAAATATTTTTACAAGGTATGGATTCTTGTTGAGTTTGACTAGTGATAGGGGCACACATTTTTTGAATGAGACAATCAGGATATTATTGGATGAATTTATGATTGCACATCATAAGACTACCCCTTATCATCCCCAAGAAAATGGGACTATGTTGAGGCTTTCAACAAGATTTTGAGCCAGCCATTGAAAAAAAATTGTGATGTTGGAAGGAAAGATTAGGATGATAAAGTTTCTGTACCACGCTTTGGGTCATATAGAATAACATATAAGAGGTTGAATAAAGCTACGCTATTTCAGTTATTGTTTGGCATGGAAGTAGTTATTCCTATGGAATTCATGTTACCTTCTTTTCATATTTCATGTGCTGGAGGTCTAGGTGATGAACAATCACTAGAAGAATGAATTGAAAAGTTAATTAAGCTGGATGAGTGATGAGTAATAGCACATTGGAGTCAGAAGAAAGAAAAATCTAGGTAGAAATCATGATATGACTGACACATCAGGGAAAAAAAAGTTTGAGATTGGACAAATGGTGCTTATTTATGATTCAAAGTTTCTACACCATCTAGGCACACTTAAATTACATTTGTTAGGACCGTATGTTATCACTCACATACTTGAAACTACAGCTTGTCAGTTAGAGGAACTTGATGGAATATAATTACCTTGTTACTTGAACAAGAGTAGGCTGAAGCCCTACTATAAATAAGTATTCTTGGTGTTTGTAATAAGGAAGTTTTACCATTTAGATTAGGTTTTCAATTATGTATTCCTCTAATGTATTTCCTTCTTCATCGCTATGCTTTGTCAATTTAGTTGGTATTTTGTGTAGTAATCATGTTTGTGCACTGGAAGATAATTACCATTTGAAGAATTTTTATGCACAGAGGATTACACATACCATTTGTATGGGGTGGCTATTGAAAAATGGGTACACATAAAGGAACAAACTACTACAGGTGTTATTCAAGTTTGGAGATTTCGTGGAAATAAGATTGCTTCCAAATAAGGACCATAGATGGAGATAAATGAAGGAACATTATAACGCAAGGTAAGAAGTGGCCGTGGAGAATACCAAGAGAAGGCATAGTGGTGAGGTAATTAGGTGCATGGAGGTGCACTAAAGACAATGCTATAGCCAGAATGTAGGAAGGTATGTTAGAAGGTTATAGCTGAGGCGCGAAGATGTATTGTGTGGAAATTGTTAAAATGTTCAATAAATGAGAGGATTGTTGGTAGGTGAAGGAGCAATAAATGCATTAAATTTTTGAAAATCTATATAAGGACATGATGTGAGTTCATTTTTATCATTGTGATCATAATAATTTGAACAAGCTAAGTGTGAATGAGCTGAGAAAAGAGTATTGATGTGTGAAGAGTGTTAAACCAGATGTGGAGAGTAGATTTGTGCACAAAAGAAGCTTGTGTCCCCATTAGTGAAGGGTTTGAGTGAAGAATATGTGTTGAAAGAGAACTAGGGCACGTGGTTTCGAAATGGGTAGACAAGCTCAAGGTAGGGTTTGGATTTGCTCACTATAAAAGATAGAAACTTAATATTTGATGATGGTACCAAATAAAGCAACTATTGCAGGAGCCAAAGGAAAGGAGAAAGTGGAGGCAGAAGTTGAAATTTCTCCCGAGAGTAGTTTCTCAGAGATGCAGTATCTAGAAGGTGTGATAATTGGGAAAGTGTGGGATTCCCACATACACAGTTGTAACATGAGTGATTACAACCACTTCACCTCTGACAATAAGAAATAATTAGACGTGTTGTTGAGTACAAAGACCAACAAGTGCACGACAGAGGATATGCCAGTATATGATGATGCTAGGGAGAAAATTTTGAAAAAATTATGAGTGTACTAGTTGTATGAGCTCCCATACTTTGGAAAATATGAACCTCTTTACAAGTGTCTAATGAGCAGAGTCCATGAGGAATTCTTCTATTTTTCCAAAAGAAGGATAAGGATTACAAAAATGATGATCTCGATGCTAACATGGTTAAAGGGGACAAGGACAAACTTTGACAATGACCTAAAACATTATTCAAAAATAGTGGAAACACTAAAGGAACTAGGGTATATAAAAGCTCCACGTGGAATGGACATCGATAAACTGAAGAAGTGCCCAGTGGTACAAGCAGTTACGCATTTGGTGACCAAGTTGAATGATCAGGAGAGATGGTTGTAGGTGAATACAATGTGGCTCCGTGTCATAAGGAAGATGTCATAGGAGGTAGTCTATAACATAGTAGGCTACAGTGCACACACCATCGTCAAGGAAGTGTATACCTGTGAAAGAATTATTTTTAGCACTCTCTTGTTGTCACTTGTATTTGTGGAGATTGGAGTGCCCGATGATCCAAAAAACAAGATTTGGGACTACCCCTTGGAGGAGATGTCCCTCTAGGAGTGGTTCGTGAAGTATTTATGTGAAGGGTAAATGAGTGGGCTATTCAAATAGAGGGCGGAGATGTGGTATGACAGGCTCCACATGGCATTTAAAGAGGAGTGGCGCATTCCTAAGGAATTATCGGTAGCGGTTGGCAAGGTAGTATAAATACCTGATTTCTATTGAGAGTTGACTGCGTTGATTCCATAATAAAATATCACTCTAATTTTAGGTAAATGAGGGTATTTTATGATGGATGATGAGGATGAGGAGGAAAATGTGATCGGTTTCAATTTCGTAACATTTTTGTTAGATATAGAAGAGGGAATTATGTCAAATGAAAATGGTGAGGCGATGAGTGTGATGGTATTTGACTATGTAGTGTTTGATTCAGGGCAATGTTCCATGCTAGAAGGTACGTAAGTTTCTGGGGATATGATTGGGTTTGATTCGGATGAGGGAGGTGTTATTTCTAGACATGATTGAGGTGGATTACGTGAGTTTTCTAGTTTGTTGATTAATTCAATAAGTGATTGAATATCGAGATCTTCAATTAGAAAGGCTTACTTAGTAACTACTTCCAAAGAAGAATCTAAGGGTTATGTAGAGGTAATAAATGACTAGACAGTGGACACGAGTGATATCGATGTGTGAGAATCATCAAAAAGAGGATATGGTAATTCTAAGTATTCAGGAGAAGGCATCGGTGATGAACGGGTATTCTTATAGGGAAAATCACATGTAATATTGTTCATGACATGACACAAAGGATGCACAACATTTATAGGGACATAATTTATCAAAGGTTTTGGGTCAAGAAGATAGCTAATGTCATTATGTGTGGTAGTTTTTTCTGAATCATAGAAAGAACTAAGGGAATAAGATAAAAAGTGTGGAGTATCATCTGAATTGTAGGAATACCTAGGGGAATTAGATGGATCATGTGTAGATTGAGGATCGATATGGCCTTCTTTGAGGGCTTGGATTCCTAAATTCCTAGGCATGGTGAAATATTTTACAAAGGTGTGGAATGTATGGATTTCAAGGGTGGATAATATTTGATGGGAACATGATCAGGTAAACAACTCGATATATTCTGACTGTAGAAGTGAAAAAGATAATTGATTGATAGTGCTCTGCCATCTAGTGCCAAAGTATCTCAGGGATTCATTTTTGGATTGTTTGATGGTGGCAAGGTCAGAAATGGTGATTTTGCGAGTGATATTTATAGCAAAGTGATTGAGAAACAACATAGCCAACTGTGTGAAAGAGACCAAAGAATGTCGAGGGAGGGAATTATACCAATCCAAAGAAATTCCTGTTAGTGACATATGGAAGGTTTTAAGAAGGAGATATTGATCGTGGATGATGAGATAACACAAATGTCTAAAGGCTAGTATGTGCTGTTGAGGATGCTTCAGGCCATGGAACATCGTAAATTCAGGAAATTCCGAATGTGGAGGATAGGGATTATATGGTCCTGAAAGATGGATGGGTTCATTATAAACCTAATCATAAGTGAGGAATTGTTTGGATCCTTTAGAAGTGGTTTCTAAATTTTGTAATTTGTTTGACATATCTTGTATGGAATCATTTGTAAGATTAAATGTGAAGAAATAGATGATAGGACGCGATTGATTTGACTGATGAAAATGTGAAGTAGTATGGTTTTGTATTAGATGGGTTTGATGTAGAGTTTGATGAGGGGTATCTTGAGAGGATATTCTTTGTGAAGTGGGTTGTGATAAAGGGATGTTGGGAGATATGGAAAAATGTTGAGTATGTTGTTTTTTTTGGATGAGAGGAGTTGACTGGGCCTGAGTAGGGATATTTATATGGATTTGGGATGTCTAAGGTACTGAAAAATGGGATTGAAGAAGAGATGGATTGATTAGACGAAGGATGAGGGATATTGAGATTATGATGATATTGTGATGAAGAAAGAGATGTTGGAGATACCGCTTGATGAGATACATTGGACATAGATTGAGAAGCAATAGTTTGGAAATAGTTTAGTTGTGAAGAATAGACATAGGTTTGTTGGATGGGGTTATTATGGGATTATTGAATTGGATATGAGGTAGAAGTTCCATAGGGAAAATAGAATGGTCCATATGACTCTAGAAACATGTCAGAGCTAAATAAAGTTGACTGAGATGTGATAGGTTAATAAAATGGGATATAATGTTGTACTGGTGTAGATAATGATGCATACATATTTTCTAAGGTTTAATCATGAAATCGCTAGCAAACAAAAACACAATTTCCTAATCAAATAAAAAAAACTAAATGGATGGATTTACAAACAAAAAATAAGCAATCAAAATAAATTTTAAATTTTCTTGATTTAATTAAGAAAATTGAAATGGAAAAATGGATTATGGGTTCTGGAAAGTGGCTAGTTTCAGGTATGTTTATGGGAAGCATCCTTGATATACCTAAAGCAACGTGAGGCACAACTCTTTACTGCTTCCAGTATGGGCATGTATATTGGGGCATACCTCCTCACTTCACAGTCCCACTACGATAAGGGAGTCGGGTGTTGAGCCAATATATACCGACAGACATGAGATTATACTCAGCCATAACATCGAGTCAGTTTTCCTGTTGGGCGATGAAATACCAATCAGTTTCACCTGGGTAGGAGTTGTTTGAATGATTTTTTGATTTTGAATTGATTTAGTTGTGTTTGGGGGAGGATAAGTGAATGCAACGAATTTTCCTCCTAATTAAAACTAAATAATCAAGAAGTATGAAATAGTTCGTTTTACGACCCAAAACGAAATGTTTAGTTTTGATGAAAGCAATCAAACAAAAATGCAAAATTGAAAGCAAAGGGAAGACTTTAGGACTTACTGTGAGAGTACTCATATATATATATATATATATTAGATTTTTAGCAATTTTAAAGCGAGAAAGCATTAAATACAGTAGATGAATTTTCAAAAACATTGCCCTGCAACCAGATTAGAGAAGACATAGAACATTAAATAGTAGATTAAAAAGTTTAATGTAAAAAAAACAAAACACAGCCAAATCACCGGCAATTGGCCCAATTGCAAGTGATTATCCTTATCACAGGTGATTACTACACAATGGATTAGAAGAACAAATATCATTTTATTGCTGAAATGAAGGAAAGAGACAAGGGGCAAGGGTCCTACCGGGCATGCTAGAATGTTGAGCACAATTTTTACCCTAACCATTGGTTTGATGTTACAATAGGGAAAAATCATATTAGCCTCGAATATGGTAGGGTTTCTAAGGTACCCACGGGATGTGATAGGTGTATGATTGTTACACTCCATGAAGAATGAATTAAGCTTCTTTTTCCTGCAATTAAACCTACAAATCAAAGACACTACACACAAAGGAATTAGAAAAATATATGACAGATTTCATGGAAAATGCCAGTCCTCGAAAGTCAATGAACTTCCTCAAAAGGATGTCAATCCACATTCAATAAATTAATTTTTCAATGATAAAATAAATGATAAATAGATGAATAAAAAGGAATGATTTAAGATATTAAATAATGAATTATTAAGATAATGATGGGAATGAAAGGCACTTACCTGACTCTAAGAGACTAATAAGACTGAAAATATGATATTACCATATATGAGAAGGCTTTGGATGTAACCAAAAACCAACCTATGATGTTTTGACAATAACTTGAGAACTGTATCTCTGTTTTACAAACCAAAAAATGCGTTGAAAATATGACATCAAAATATTTCCAATGATGTAGAGAATCACTAGCAATTTCCATGAATCACTAGAAATTTCTATGAATCGCTGGCGATTCAGCCAATCTTTGGTGATTTTGTTGCAGGTTCGGAATTATTGGCAATCACTGTAAAACTTACACAGATACTTTCATGTCCATTTTTTGCACATTTTTGAAGTTATAGGTTGTGAAAATTTGAGGAAGCATCCAAAGGAACTGAATATATACCAAATTGAGCTCCAACATATGCTGATAACTTAAAATAGATGGAGAAGGGGAAAATTAATTGAAGGGGGATATAATACAAAATGAATGCTCTTTTCGAGGGCCAATCCCAAATGATTATCAACTAGCTTGGAAGAAGGAACAAAAATCATATTTATAGAGTTAATAGAAGAGAATTGCCGATGATTTTAGGAAGTTTGAGTTTGGGAGGGATAAGAATGGATAATATTGCTATTTTGAACTTAGGTGGTTAGGGATTCAGGGGGATTATGGTTTAATAACTCAAGAGGTCTAGTGTGAGAGTTAGAGGTGGATATGTGTGGTTAGGATAGAGTAGGGACAATTTGGTAGGTTTCCATATTTAAACTAGTCCTAACTAGTGAGGAGTGAGAGGTGGTGATGGGGATAAATTAGACGTGGTTAGGGAAATATTAATGGAAGGTCTCTAATTTAACTAGTTATAACTAGGGATTGTGGATGAGTGCTCATGGTGATGTATGCGGGTGAGAGGATTTAACCATTTAATTATTTAATTAATTAATTAACTTCAAGATGAGTGGTGTGAATTTAGAAAATGTGTGATCAATTAATTAATTGAGTGGGTATGGGGTTAAATGAACTAGGATTTATGGATGTCGTATTGATGCGATGACAAGCTTGACCACTCGAATGGAGGGCTTGAGCCATGAAGTGGTATACTAGTTATTCGATTATTTGTGTGAGAGCAGTGTTTGTTATTTTTCGGTGTCCACAATGTATCTGCCTAGGGGGAGGTGTGCTGCTCCAAAGAGCCAAAATGGAAAGGAAGAAGGTGTTGACCATTTTTGGTCATTATCAAAAAAGGGGTATACAAAACTTTAATGTTACTTGTTTTCAATGACAAATTGGAAAACACACAGGCATCAAAAATCTAAGGGTTACTATTCCAAGATACTCATTACTCATATAAGAGGTCATTCCAATGTTCATCTATGTCAAGATCATGCATCAGCCTTTTCAGAATGCTACAGGATTGTGTCAAAGATGGGAAGGGCATCATATATCAGAAATAACATGCTAAAGATACATGTTAGCTACATATTTGAAGTGTTGAAGTCAAGTACAGTTTGCATCAGTTGTGTTAACTTGTTGTTGGGATCATCAAACAAAGTTACAATTAATTCATTTTTTTACTTCCTTTATGATTAAGTGAAATTTCATTAGTGTGTATCAAGTTGAAAATTTTCATTGTATATCATGTTACTGAAACAAAATGCAAAAGAGAAACATAAAAATCTCATCACATAAGATAATTTTCATTTATTCATAATGGAAAGTGTACATTTTCTCACACAAGCTGTGAGAAATGACTGAAAACAAAATAATACATAGAATAAAATTAGAAATGTAGAAGGGAAAAAACCCATCATTTCCTAGTTGACATGATCCCCCTCTTATGCTACTCTGCTCAAGCTCAATCCACTTCCAAACCTTCATTACCTGAAAGAGAGAGAAGGAATTGTAGGGTTAGAGCTTTGGGTGCTTTAACTTTCTCATTATATTCCCAATTTCAGAATCCATACATATTCTACAATCAAGTTGCAGAAAGGAAACAATTTCTCATTTAAAGAGATGAAAATGGAAGGATCTCAAGTACAAAATAGAAATAACTTACAAGGATACAAGGCTCAATACATGAGACAGTATAAATTTAAAACATCAATGAGTATTTTCATATCTTGAAATGAAATGAAAAATAACCATTCAACACCAAGATATAAATGTTTAGGATCATGAAAAATTTATAACCAAAGAAAAGCTTCAAGAAATACATTTATAGTATGCTCATGATAGGAAAATTCATTACAGCCATACAGTGTTCAAGCTCAGATAAGAAACCTTTCAAATACATAAGGTTCTGCAAAGAGTGTAAAAGCTACAATCATGTCAAGAAAAAATTATCTCACATGCAAGTAATTTTGTAATACAACTACTTTCCATTCATTTGCAGTAATTCAGAAAGCCATATTTTGTAGAATCGAAAAGACTTACAAGAGTTTTTGAAATACACAAACAGAAGTCATCTATGTATTTGATATAAGAGATATACATTTAAACTCAACTATATTTTACTTATAGAAGTGGACATGGAGTACAAAGATTCATTTTGCAGGATATTTCAAAGTTATCATGCAATATGAATTATAGAATATGTTGCAAGTTGTGCAGATGAAGAAAAATGAGAGCCATGTAATTTGTAATAATTTTCATATTTTGATCAAAATACATTAGCAAGGGAAAGATTATAGTTTGCAAAATGTATTGCTTTCACATAATACAAACAATAAAGCCATGATGCATGCATTCTAGAGACCCCAAAAAGTGGAGTACAAGTTTCAAGACATTACGTTTTCCCCAAACAGAATAAAGGAAATACATTTAAGTTTTACAAATTTTAAGGAGCTATCAAACCAACATTTCAATCTTTTATAAGTTCAAAGGAAATAAAAGCTTTATTTTCAAAGCCAAAGATTCATAAACCAAATCATGTCATCTCAAGAAATTCCATAGAATGCAAACTCCATGAATAACAGAATATCAATTCATGATTCATCCATTGGGACACATTTTCCATAACAAAAGATCAACATAATTTACTATGAATTAGAATTTAAGCTATCAAATTTTAGGAGCCTATTGCATTTTCAAGGATACACAATAGTTATAGAAGTGAAAATTTCTAGTAGCAGTTATAGATCTACTAAATTTCTCATAATCTTCAAGCAACAAATATGCTACAGAAACATGCCTTTTAGAGTGAGTTATGGAGATTCAGAATTCAAAATCTAGATGCAATAATGCTACTTCCATCAAACAAGGATGATCAAATTCAGATTTGGATTTTCTCTACACTTGTATGGTAAACAATTTTCAATAGATAATAGCTTACTAAAAGGTCAAGTTATGAGGAGAATACAAGTCTACAAATTTCAAACACGAGAGATCTAAAGTATCAATAATGGCAGCAAACCAGGGTGAGCTATAGAAAGTATAATCCATGTAATCATGGTTCAATCATAAACCTTGATAAGGCACCAATACTAATCTACAACAAGGCACCCAATCATATATGGGTGGTTTTGAATGCACAAGAGCAACTCAAAAATGGTGAAAATGGGGTCAACCATGGATGAAATGGAATATTGTTGCATGTAATACAAAATAACAATATGAACCACAATGAGCTAAGAATGACACAGGTTTTTAGAAACCAGAAGAAAAACATTGTCAGAATTAAAAGCATGAACTTATAATACAAGAATATCTACATGATGACCTATTAATCACATGGCTAGGGTTTCAGAAAAGCTCCAAAGTAATGAACTGAAAAATAGATCTTCTAGTATCGGCCAATGGTGAGCTAACATGTGTGAAATGCTAATCATCACTTAATAAAGCAACAACCTCTATAAGAACCAAGTTAGATGAAGATCTATACAAATGTGATTTGTGTGAGATCAATGAACAACAAGCCATAGTGAAAGGAAGTGGCAAGATACATAGCTAACTCATGAGCCCTTAAAAAGAACAAGCTATAAAACATGTAGATAAATAAAAAATGTGATGAGCCACAATAACTCAGCTCGAACTTGGAGAGAAAGGGGGTTGATACCCAACAAGCACCAATATATATATATATATATAATATGTATTATATATGTATGTATGTATGTATGTATGTAATGTATGTATGTATATGTATGTATGCATCTCAAAGAATAAATCAAAACCTAGATTTTGAATCATGACAGTGTTCAGGGGAACATAAGGCTTACCGGTTTTTAAGCACCAAGTTGTGCTAGAAATGCCATCATTCAAATAATGAACTATTCAAATGGGATAATGGTCGAGCTATGTGAGAACATTTCTATCTACTTAAATCCCCATGAGCCCAAAATAAAATGGCAAGACACATATTAAACATGTCAGAGTTATTACAAATTAAAAGCATCCCAGCCAAAACTAAGTTGTGTAAAATGATCATTAGGGAATATATTCCACAATCGAGCCATGACTGGAGATAAATTAGCAAAGTGAATATTTGGTAAGATAACTCAAACAACACCCAGATGATCACAAATAATGCAAACTCGAGTTTTACTACAATGCTACAGAGTTAGTAAACACAAATCCTAACACATCCACCATAGATCTTTGCTCCAAATCATGGCCAAAGAAATGAGTCCCAAATTAGAGTTTATATCTACATTGGATGGGCGTTATAAACCCAAAAAAATAGTAAAAAAAGGCCAACATAGGTGACTCAGAGTGAACAACGGAAAAACCAGAGCTAAGACAGTGAATGACAACCATAAAAGCACAAAATTGCTCACAAGCAGTAAAAAACAACTCCACACCTAGAAAATAATAAGACAAAGGGTGAGTTTCTAAAATGAACTTTCCAGAAGCCTCAACGCAAGTGAAAAAGTTCCAAGTGAAAACTTTCCTAGGGTTTCAACCCTAATTCAGCAAGCTTGATCAAGGTTGGAGTATATGGACCATGGTTAGTTTGATTTTATGTTACAAGTGAGTTATTTTGTAAAGTTTAAAAGTTTAAAACTAATTACATGTGATAGGGTGGGTCACCATGCATGTTCCCTAAGATGGAGAAAGAGAAAAATTAGACTCTTTAAAGACCATACACATAAGACAAAGTGATATTTTCTTAATAACTCCACATTTACCTTATTATTTTCTAGCATGGATGTACAAATATCTTGATCATGTCAAAAAGTAGGTTGGCCAATTTTGAATTTTGCATGTAGAAGATAATTTTCCAAATACCTTGGACTCAAAATATTGTTTTTATTTATAGAGGGAGCTAAAAATATGCATGAGGCATGTTATTTTTGGAATTGCTCAAAAAATGTCAACTTGGCTAATTTTAGTAGGAGTTATTTTTGGAGAGCTTGGGGTGGGTTTTGTATTTATACTGTGCTTGCACACAAGTTTAGGGGGATTATTATTTTTGCACACTTGTGATGCAAAAATCATTATACTATTAGACCTTTTGAATAATAAAGATTGTTTTTTCTCCAATTTCAAGCTTGTGCAGTGTGTTATAGATGGTTAGAAGTGTGTTGCAATGAATATCTTCATTTCTTTGCATACTAATAGTCTCATAGTACCTCCATTAAGTTGTTTTGACTATTTTTAAGTCACATAAGTGTGTTTTCAATACTTTTTTGAGTGCAAGATCTATTATAAAGTGGTTATAGTGAAATTATTAGTTCTTTTATCATTTATCAAGTGTGCTTTGTGTAAGCTTAAGTCCCAAACAATTTTGTGTATCACCCCTTTTACATTTTTAGTTATTTCAAGATTATTCATAACCCTCAACCCCATCAGTTTCAGTAGCTTTTAGGTGATCCATCAAGGGAACCAACCTGCTCTGGAGGTTCTCCTCAGTTTGAGGCACTCACAACATGGAGGAGATCACATTCTATGGGAAGAAGTCAGAGTCAGATAACCATCCATGTCAAAGGTGCAATTTAGATTGATAAAAAAAAATTGGCTCACCTGGTGGGACATTGAATTCATATTTTTGTTAGGTTTGATTTGTGCTTGGAAAATTAGATCCTTTTGGAAGTATTTTTCTAAACAACTTTGGTCACTTTCCTAGTCTAAACAACCCTATTTTAAGTTTCCTCAAACCTAGTTTTCCTATTTTTTCCATCTTTTATGAGGTCATGCAATCATGACAAAAAAATTCCTCTATGGAATTCCTCTATCCAAGAGCTACACCAGTCAAATACGCACCATATTTTCCAATAGCATCCTCCATATCATAATTGTAACCCTTATCAAATGAGTATCCCATGAACCAAACCTTGATAATCAGTGCGGTCATCAGTACAATCCTTATGATGTTTAGGAACAAGGTTATGTAGGGTAGACATAACAACATTATGTAGGTTATAAAATCAATTTTCAACTAGAAGGGAATTTTCCAAATCATGCTCAGTTATGGGAGCACATGTGGTAGGCTCAAACATGAGAGAAATCAAGTTTGCAAGCTAAACATCTTGGTGTAGAGAATCCTTATCAATGAGGAGGTCCTCTAGCTAGGGGATTAGCCCAAAACAAAATATTAAGGTAATAGTAAACTATTTCCCTTAATTGGTTGATTTTATGAATTATTTTGAAGCATTATGAGAAAGTTTGAATAATTGGGTTTCTAAGTTTGGGTTCAATCAGATTTTGTAGTTGGAAAAAAGAGTGCAAGAAAGAGGTGCAGGTTATATTCAATTAGAAAGGTTAAAATCAGCAAGAAAAGGTTAGACAAGATCCTCATCTTTCTCTTGAGACTAACCTAGGTATCAAATTAAAGTTTTGAATGAGCATGCAAAAGATTACCCCTCTTTCAAAATCAAATTTTCAGGTTATCCCTTCTTCTAGTTTAGAAAATGATCCAATTATCAGGTTGTTGATTTACCCAACCCTTCTCTCATTCCCAAATATTGTTTATTTAGAGGATAAAGATTTAGTCATGGAGGGATGCCTATGAAGAAACCAGCAAGTGATTAAATATATGATTTGAATAATTGGGTTTCCAGGTTTTTTTCAATCCAATTCCACAGGAAGGAATTAAGGAAGAGGCGTAGGTTATGGAGCAACACCATGATTCAAATCAGAAGATGAAAGGTTAGACTCAATCCTCATCTTTATCTTGAGTTGAGGGTAATGAATAAGCATGCAAAAGGTTCAAGGAAAAATCATACTTGTAGTTTTAAGGTTGTAAAATATTCTAGTTTAGAAAAGGAATCAATTACAGTTGCTAGTTTACCTGTTCGTGAATTAAATATTGATTATTTAGAGCTTTCAAACCATATTCTGGATCATGTATAAAGAACAATGAGTGTTGTGAATATTTTGTAAGAATCATGTTTCATGATCTAATCTAAAGAGAAACCAACCATTTTAGAGTTGTCCCATGACGAATAACAACTTGTTTTCCTAGTTTAGTAGACTTCTTGCTTCAGATGAAGACAATGGCTGAGAGTGATGATAGGAAGGAAAAAGAACAATTGCAAATTGAGTGGATGATGTAACTGCATGCAATGATTTTTATTGTTCTACATGAGGAAATTGCTATGCTGTTTGATGAGTTGCAATGATTCACAAAGGAATTCATAATACATGAAACCAAGAAGAGAAGCATGATTGCAAGAAGGATTTTGAGATTTTGATGCATAATGTATCAATAATGAAGAACATGAGTTTAAAATAATTGCATAACCAGTTGATGGATAGCTTAGAGTAGCTTGTAGAAAGTACACCATTCTTATCAACTTCCAAATGAGTTCAAACTTGATGAGGAAAGCAAGTTTACAACAGTATATTAGAAAGGATAGTTTTCCAGTAGTTAGAAGACCTTGTCCCATGGATACTTGGCTGATTTGGGACTAAGATCAGTTGTACCATCATTTGTGCATGATTTAGAGCATAAACAGGAGCTTCACGTTCTCAAAATTAAGCCTCAATACCTCCCAAAATAGATTGTAATTCTGATAGAGGTATTTTTCACATTCTGGACTGATCTTTTGAGAAGTTAAATGTACAAATCCTGTTCCCATCTATTCAATGTGATTTGATTTTCAAGTTGAGCTCACGGTCATGTTTTATGAGGAAAGGAAGTTATTTCTCTCATCCCATATCAAGATTTATTTAGCTTTTTGTTTTCAGCTAGTTAGATTAGGTTATGTAGGTTTATTTTCTACATAAATAAGTGCTTCTTTCACACACTCTGCATGCTTCACTTTGAAGCATGTATGATTTCTAGTCTTGTTAGGATGTTTATTTCCTCCAAGTGTAGTTTTGCACACATTGTTTTTTTAGTTTTTGTGGAGGATTTTCAGTCTTTATCAATACTATGCAGCCTTTTGCATGCATGGCTAGCCTTGGTATAATATTTTAGATTTCCTTCATGGCTGGAAAATGTCATGTTCAAGGGTTCTTGCTGGTTAGTAGGAAACCAAGTTAGCAAAGTCACTAAAGATGTTGACCATTTTTGGTCAATCATCAAAAAAAGGTATACAAAACTTTTAGGTTGCTCAGGTTCAGTGGCAGGTTGGGATGTACATAGGAAATAATAGCTTATGGATGTTGATGAAGGATGCTTATTCCTCACATTAGATGCCTTTCAGATGTTCACACCTCACTTACATATCATGCATCAACCTTTTTAGACTGTTGAAGGGTCATGACAGAGATGGGAAGGGCATAAATATAAAAACAGAATACACTTGGAAAAGCATTCATGTTGTAATTTTAAGTATCAAAGGAAAGGTATAAGTTTACAATAGGTAGATAACTTGTTCTATATCATTTTCAGATCAAGCAAAGGTACAATTAATTATTTTTATTCCTTTATGATTAAGTAAAATTGCATTAGTGTGTTGAGTTGCATGGGTTCATTCCATATTATGTTACTGAAGGAAAATGAAAAGAGACATAAACAACTCATCACATAAATCAATTTTCATTTATTCATAATAGAACAATACAATGATCCCATACAAGCCATGGGATATGACTGGAAAAATAATGCATGTAATTGTAAAACTGGAAATGTAATGAGTGAAGGAGAACCCTTCATTACATGTAGAAGATGCGGGTCGCATCCTTTTAGGTTGTGATCCATGCTCTCTATCAAACTACTTAATATTCCTGAAAGAAGAAGAGGATATGGGTTAGAGCTCAGGGTTCTATTTATCTCATTATATTTTTATCTTCAAAAGTAAATGCATTCTAACAAGAAAGAAGGTACATGAATGCATATTTCAAGAGCTGTAAAGTGTTACTTTCAGATTTATCCATACATTATACAAGTAATTAGATTTCTAGAAATGATCATGAAAGGAAAGTGCAAGCTTGCAGAAAAAATGAAGGTTCAATTAAAATCTACATGTTCAAATATGTGTAGATGCATTAAATTTATTAATGGGAACTACACAGAATGAAAGTAAAAGTCACATTTACAAATGTTAAATCTTATAATAGATCCAGTGAATAATTGTAGGTATTATCATGCATAGTTTACAAAAACAAGATATAAAATCCCTAATGATGTAGTACAAATGGTTTCAGGATTAAATCAAGTACATATTGAATCATGATCATATCACAAGATGTGACTATTCTCAGTCAAATAGAAGTAAAGAAAAATGACTCATTCAAGGTCAGAGTTGTTTGCATGGTATAAGTAAATGAGCCTCATCATGATATAAAACTTACAGAAAGAGTATTTCTTCAAATCACAATTGCCATTATGATACATAATCAATTTTCAAATGAACTATGTAACTCAAATGAGTTCCAAGAAAAGGACAGACTTATAAATATATTTTGAGCAAAAAGAAGCTACACCATACATGTGTTGTAATGTAGTTTCTAAAGGAGAATAAATGAAATAATGTCATGCTTTTATAGGTAGATTGTGAAATTTTATGAAAATAATAAAGAAGTATAAATCAACAAACTACTTCAAAGAACAAGATTATTCACATGAAGCAAGTTGGAAAACAAGTCATGAAATAACAATATAATGAATCGGATTGAGTTATGAAAAGGTAAACAAGTAAACTTTTAATGATACATGATAAGACCAGATTACAAATTTTTAGGTACTCATTAAGGAATAAAGCTCAATTTTTAAAGATCAATGCAACCATATAAGTTGACAGAAAGAAAAAATGTAGCTTTATTAATAAAAGTAAAATATGTATCCTTTGCATGGTTTCATATTTATGTTTTCATCATATTCAGTGAAGTTACAATGAAATGTATCTATGCAAAGCTCAGTGGTTGACATAAATCTTAACTATTCATATGCTACAGAGAAAATGAGTGTAGAAGGTTGTTAATGAGAACATGTTTGATACACACAAACAAGACTCAATAGAACACATCAAGTTACGATAAAAAATAGCCGAGATATTGAAAACATGCAAATATAGAAGGTTTGAGTCATTATATTGAGCCCAAGATGTTCATTTTTTTTCAAATCATTTCTCAAGGACAAACACAAAGCAACTCAAGTTTACAATTTAGATAGTTTTTCAAGCTCACTGGCCCCCTCCCCTATATATGTAGCATCAGAACTATAGATAGTCATACCGACACCCTCTACATTTATCTCTATAAAGATTTGTGGATAACTCTATAGAACAACCCATCTCATTTAATGCAATGTGTAACCAAGTTGAATTGAGTCGAGCCAATAACGAGAATTACATATGAAAATAAAAATTCTAACTTGACACGTCCATATAGAAAACAAACACACCCAGAAATCTAATAACAAGAGATATCCACAGAAGAATCCAAGGAATTAGATCTTAAGGAAAGTCAAAGTATCAAAATGGCGAGTTAACGAGCTATTTGTATAAAAAAGAGCTATATGCATGATCCATACAAAAATAAAAAAGTGATCCTAAAATCACTAAAATCAATGTGCAAACCAAACCCAATGAACACTTTATAGAATGGCGAATGGAGGTAAAAACTTGACCTCCAAGTATAACTCACCAACATTGAAAACTCGTGACCTCATTAGATTAGTGAGTTATTCAAAGTAGACTCACGACCAAGTATGAGTGAACCAAATATATGAAATAGCAGTAAAGTGATAAGTCATAAGTATCCTCCAAAGTGGTAACAAGTTGAAACAAAGTAGATTTTTAAGGAATATGCATGGATCAACAAGTTATGTGGAGCCCAAAACCTCAAAATAAAGCTCTGCCAATTAAAAATGGTAACAAATAGAGAAATAACAGAGACCATCCTTTAAATGAAACAAAGCATTCAATATGATAATTGAACAGGGTTCCAAAATGAAAATCCATGGGTTAGAGTATGAATCATAAAAAGAAATAGAGATTTCACCTTAGCAGTGGCGGCCATACAAAACAAGGCAATCAACCACAAAACGGCCATATGAAAACAAAATAAAACAAAACCCGTGACATTTACACCTTGGCGAGTTGAAAGGTATGTAGAATTGTGTTATCACCAAACAATAATCCATAAGAATAGGTCAAAGTAGAGGAAAATTCAGAGCTAGGTGAGTGACAAAAGATTAAAAATAGACCCCAACATACCCCAATTCGCAGAGAAAGAAAAATAATCTCATAGAAAATTTCTAAGTAGAGGAAAATGGTAAGTATACGGAAAACCCATTTCGTGGATAAATGACAAGCTTGTTTACAAGAAAAATTCAAACCCATGAGTTGGGAAAGAAAATATAGATGAAAAACTTACAAGTAATGAGAGGTGCAATTCATCTAACTCATCCAGAAGACTCAAAGAAAGAGGTTCCTTCAAAATGGCAGCTACTTCCAAAGATGCATAGGTTTATTCCTTCAAAATGTGGCCATTGAAGAAATACTATCAAGAAATTAAGTAGAAACACCATGCCCAAATATGAGGCTAAGAATTATTCTAAGAAAAAAATATCCCACAAATTTCCATAATCATCACTTATAGAAAAATTCATGAGCGTTTTGAGAAGCTACGACAATTTCCAAGTGAGAAATGAGAAGATGTTAGGGTTCCAAACCCTAAACACTAAGTGGGTGCGTTCGAACTAAGTAACTTGAAAATGGTTAGGAAAATTGCCACGATGGAAATGGTATTTTTTGTTATTTCATTATTGCAATTATTTGCATGGGGTTGTGTTTGTTAAACCTTAGATAGGTCAATAACCATATGATTGCACCTTTTGGGTGTGGAATAGACAAGCATGTTAAAGGAGGTCATTATTATGTATGCATATTACCAAGGTCAAAATATGAATAATTATCCCTCTTTTTGCACAAAATAAATGATTAGGCACGCCTTTTACCAAGTCAATGTCATCATTCCATGCAAGTGGTTCAAAGGGAGAAAAGTTAAAAAATAACCATTTCATAAACATACACATAAGCCAAAAAAAACCCCTTTTTTAGAAAAGAAGAAAGAGGCTTATGGATGAATGCATGCTAAAATAACTTTAGTATTGTCACTTTACCTTAATTTTTTTCAATAAGTCCATATAACATTCTTGGCTTTTTCAAAAAAAGCAAATTGGTTAGTCAACTACAACTTCAATAAAGTGGAGAGTGAACTAGGAAAGCTATTATGTATCCTTTTTCATTTAAAAATTGTATTTTTAAGAAGGCTAGAGTCACACATGAGGGGGAGTTATTTTGGATGCATGTGTTATTTTTAGAGTAGGGGTGGGTGAATTTTGGTATTTATGCCTTTATTTTTGCAAGAGAAAAAGGGGCTTATTATTTTTGCACACTTGTGATGCAAAAATCATTTTACTATTGTACATTTTGAATAATAAATATTGTGTTATTCCTCTAATTTTAAGCTTGTGTACAATGTCATATTAGGTTAGAAGCGTGTTTAGTGAATATCTTCATTTATTTACTAACTAATAGTCTCATATCACCTCCATTAAGTAGTTTTGATTGTTTTTAAAGTCAAAAAAGCGTGTTTTCAATACCTTTATGAGTGTAAGATGTGTTAAACAGTGGTTGTAGTTAAATTATCATTTCTTTTATCATTCATAATGTGTGCTTTATGTAAGCTTAAGTCCCAAAAAATTTTGTGTATCAACCCTTTTACATTTTTATTCATTTCACATTCATTCCTAACCCTCAACCCCATAAGTTTTAGTAGTTTTTAGGTGATCCATCAAGGGAACCAACCCACTCTGGAGGTTATCCTCAATTTGATGCACCCAGAACTCATAGGAGATCCCATTGTACCGGCCAAAATCAGAGTCAGATAGCCATCCAAATCAAAGGTTTTATCTTGGTTGATGTTTCCAATCAAAATGGGTGATTCAAATATGACTATGTATATAGTTATCATGAGACCAAAATTTGTATTGATTCAGGGGAACCTGTGTGAGTAATTGAAGATGTTTTACATGTCAATTTTTTGTTGCTATGGTCAAGAAAGTGAATACACAAACCAAGAGTATGCAAGTAAGTATTTTCATTCATGGTTGGTATTGTTTATTGTCATGTTGTCATAATAGTCTTTATCATTATATGTCAAAGGGGGAGAGTATCCTTATAAACATGTAAATAGGTATTGTATGAGCTTACATGATACAATTTCCATCATTTTTCTGATTATAGTTGCCATTAATGACAAAGGGGGAGATTGCTAATCATAATGTCTAAGTTGTTTTCATTGATGTCAAGTGTCATTGATGGAAAAGGGTGTCTATTTTTCATATGTGTCTCCATGAGGTTTCCTTAATTAGTAAACATGAAGGTTGATTGGTAGTGAAGGGATATTGTGTCATGTATTGTTGTTATAACATGATGTCTAGTTGAGTTATATGGTTTTTGAGCATGGATCAAGCTAATATGGTCACGATATGAGCTCTAAAGTTGTTCAAAGGTTTCTAGGGAGTTAAAAATGCTTAGGGTGATGTGTCAAATATTTTATAGGGTTTACATGATGCTAATCAAGTCTATTTCCTTGAAAGAATGGGTTGAAGAATCCATTTTAGGTTTTATTCTTGACCTAGTGCAAGCAGGATGATGTTGCAACATGGGATATGAAGCAGGGAAGAACAAGGTATGCATGTGAAGTGAGTTATGATGTTGCATAATAGGTATTGGAGGTATCCAAGGTAAAAAATCAATTGTTGATGTATGTACATGTACCTTTTGAATGATGTAAGCACAATGGACTGAGAAGGGGGGGTGAATCAACACTTCAAATTTATTACTTCATTTACCATTAATTCCATAAATGATTAATATCCATTCAACCATATGCATTCAATGAAACCTTATTAAATGTGATCCATACATTCAAATGAACATAACCAATGAGAGAGAACACACAGACACAAGATATAAGTGGGAAACCCTCAAGGGGAAGAAAACCAACTTAAAAATTTGTTGATATTATAAACAAAAAATACTTCAACCATGATAATTACACATCAAAGTAGATTTCATTCTTGAGGAACCATATTTTTACAAGGAGAACTCAATACATAAACTTCTTACTGATAGTTATTCATGAGAAGATACTACCATGAATCCTGAATCTTCCTCGAGTTACTTCTCTGATTTACTCAGTCATTACCGTTGAAATCCTGTTTACTACCATCAGTTGACTTAAAATGCCCATACATTCAGCTCCAAATAGGTTCAATACATAATCATTGTAAGAACACCTTCTCATTGACTCACTCTTATCTCTAAGTACTTATTATGGAATTATTTCAGTCTCAAACCTACAAAAAACTTTCTATATAATATTAATCAACTCTGTAACACACTTATTCTTGAAATCCCGAAACATTCCCTCATTACAAGATTGTTAAATTTACGAACCCAAAATTGGAGGGTACTGTACCGCCAGAACAATGTAACACGTGCCCCAATGATGATACAGGTCTCCTCGTAAGGTGTTTGGGATCCGGAAGAGCTCTCTAAACATGCGTTAACATCCCGCATGCCCCGCTTAGCCCCTGCGTCCTTTGTTTTTCTCTCTTCCCCTCTTTTCTTTGCCTTTTGCACTTTAGTTACGAAACCGCCGCCCTGCCTGGGTGGTGGTCCCCATGACCGCCGCCCTGATCAGGGCGGCGGTCCTGTAACCGCCGCCCTTCTCATTGGTTCTGCACGCGTTTTCAAGAACGTTCTTTTGAACGCGAACTCACGTAAATATCAACGATTCACCAGCTTTTTCCACCACTTTGAGCTTGCATTTATGTTTTTGGTCCCCTGGAATAGTGTTTTGCCTTTGTTTATTTTTTAAGAGTTCAGTTTGGTTTTGATCTTTGGGTGAATGAATTGCTATAAATAGATGGCTTTAAGGCCTCTCATTTTTTCTCTCATCTTCTCATTTCAGTAGCTCAGTCTTTTATTTATTTTAGGATTGATATTTTAGTTGGTTACATGCTCAATTGGCATTGTATTGCAGTTAGAAAGCCACATATCCATCTTGTGCAAGTTGGCCTCTCATTTTTGCTCTCATCTTCTCATTTCAGTAGCTCAGTCTTTTATTTATTTTAGGATTGATAGTTTAGTTTGTTACATGCTGTTGGCATCAGTTAGAAATCAATATGTGCCCCTCAGGCCCCTCAAAATTTTCCTCTCAATTCCTCATTTCAGTAGTTCAGTCTTTTATTTTGCTTAGAAGCCATAGTTTAGTTCATTTGCATGCTTAGTTAGCACTGTTATGCTGCTTGAAAGCCACATATCCATCTTGTGCAAGTAGTGTTGTTATTTCATCCAATCCATTGGAGTAGGATAGTCTGTTTATCAACTGGAAGCCATTAAAGTTACAGGTTTTGCTCCTCAAACAGGATAGTTTCAGGTTCTAGACATTTTATGTTGCATGACCCACAATAGATCCCACTAGGAATTGCATAAGCCAAGCTTTGTACTCTTGCGCTATCCCTCTCCTACTCGCATCGTATTCAGTCTGTATTCTAAAGCTATCCTTTGTCCCAATATCTACTTCTGTTGATGCAAGCATTACACACTTTCTGGATCCACGTGAGCATGAAAGAACGTGGAGATCACACTAAGGGGACAAAGTTACACACACCCATCGGATTTGCCACTATTCTGCAGAATCCAGGTTCTAAATTTCAAAGTTCTAGTTAGAAGCATACCAAATAGAGTAGATAATCACTTTATTTCAGTCAATTTACTTTCGATATTTCCAGGGAAGCTGTGGGGATTGATAGTCTTTGAGAGACTATGATTCATTCCTCACTTCTGAGGTAGGATCGAGAGTCTTGCAAATAGACTAGATCAGTTATTTCGTTATTTAGAATAGATTTACAACTGCACAGACAAATAACTATACTCGGTTATCTTGTTTGTTTTGAATTGTTATTATCTTAGCTGTCAATTTCTAAATATATTAAAATTAGTTGCTCTTCTAGAAATTCATTCAAATAATTCATCAGAAAATACAAAAATAGAGAAATCATATATACTATAGATATACTTTACATAGTTAAATTTACTTTATTTGTAGTTAGATTTACATTAATTTTTTTTGTATGACAATCACAGGACCCAGGGAGCCCAGAGAATACGTATTTGAGCCAATCGTGCCTCAACCCAATCTCGTCACAGCAATAGTTGACATTGACCAAAATCTTAGAATCCAAGTCTTCCAAACAACAGCAGACTTCCAACAGATCAGATCTCAGTTAAGAGGATTAAACATAGAATACGACCAAGCGCACACGTTTTGGTCATATCAGCCAAACTACATATTACCCTAGAAGAATATCTGCATGACTGTAGAAGGGCTTGAAAGAGAGCAAACATTCGGTTGTGATCCTTTGGTCCCATAGCCAGACGCAGGAGACACCCTCATAGACATAGATACTAGCCTAAGAATTCAGGTTGCAAGAACACCTGTGAGGTACTCTGAGAAGATCACACAACTGTTAATTCTGAATATAGAGGCTGAGAAAGCATATGATTATTGGATACTAGGGATTAGGGACTGAATTCACACATGACCATAGCAGGACCACAACAACCATGAGTCTACGGTTGTGACCCACAAATCCCACAACCCAACGAACCCATAGGTGAATCAGACATAGATGCTGGCCTACGCACACTAGTATTCAGATCTACTCCACTTCCACCTATCATCATCACACAATTATCCTTGTTAGATATAGCAGCTAACGAAGCTAAAGAATTCTGGACTAGGCCAGAGAATCACCCATAGAGACAACTATATCCATCATTCACTCTATGACCCTATCTGGAGATATACACGAAACTATCCCAGGTCATTTTCCACGTATACCACAACCCATAGATCGAATAACGCCAGAGCTCGATATTGATTGGAGCCTTCGAGCAGTCATCCTTGCCGATCGATCTATCACACCAGTTCAGGTTAGGAGGGCCTTCTTTGCCTTAGATTCACAAATTCCACTAGTGCGTGTCGAAGACATCAGATTTCCTAACTAGTTTGTCTGCATCCCACACATATTCCATCCCCACCAGCTGTCTCGGCACGACCTCGAGAGGTCGGGTGCGAGGAAGAGTTACTTGTAGATTCCCATGCTCGCTTGTCACTTTTCCATCGTACAAAATTGGTGAACCCGACGTGAACAAATAATTGTTTCACCTTCTCTACCTCATTAGCCTTCACATCAGCTTCACCAAACAAAATTGGTGAACCCGACGTCACAACTATTTCATCCTCATCCTTCACATTAGCTTCACCAAACAAAATTGGTGAACCTGACGTGACTTTTCCTTTTACTTCTTCCATCCACCTTCGCTCTTACCCATTATTCTGCGGGTATTCATATACCCCCCGAATATGTCGGGATTCGATGCATATGGTAGACCCCTCTTGGGTCTTGACGCATACTACGCCCAACTGAATAAAAAATCATCACCCTCACTCTCAGTATGGGGTGAAAACTAATCAACTAACTAGTTATCAACACAAACTCCAAGGATCAGATATAACTCATCTTTCCAAACAGAGGAGTTGGATCAGCTCGCTCAAACACAACAAACAGAGCCTTCAGGCTCGAACAATATGACGTTCACAGGAGAATCTGGTTCATCTCCTCAGGTGCTGCTTAGACCACAAATTAGTAGACAATCAGACCCATACCTGGTTTTAGATGATGAACATTCAGTACGTTATGCCAGGAATGAACAACGCTCTCGGAGTATGTACCCACCCATAGGGAGTTTACAAACACAACCCGAGGTCTCTTTTCAAGAAAATACCTCTATGCCACTGCATATAGGAAATACCCTCGGGGAAACTTGGCAAGATAATGATCAGTTCATAGCAGGGTATCACATGCCTATACAACATCAGGATATACAAAAAATGCCACTAAGGAAAAATATCGTGACTTCACCAAATGAAGTCATTTCAACTTTAGTAGAAAAAGTTAGGGGGCTAGAACCAGGCAAAACACCATTCTCAATTCATGCAGGCAGGAAGTTCCAATCCTCCACACCATTCTAGCCAAGTAGACCTCCTCATAGGAATAGGTACGTTAGGCATGCCTCCTCAGTATTCACAACAAACGCCAACTAGACCCACCATTTCTAACACCGTTCCTCCCTCCCGTCTAGTACAAAATAATCCATTCCTGGACAATACCCCTTCATACTTAAACATGTACTCCAAATCACCACAAGGGGATATGTTCTCCTCTCCCGGCATGTTTTCTCAAACACAGGGGTTTCCTTATGCCCCTGCCAATGCATACGCTATGCCATATCAACAACCCATTCCACCGCCACTCCCTCAGCAAGCACCATCAATGGTCGAAACCTATGCGATAGGGACTTATTCAGAATATTTGAAAGAGCCCTTAGATTTCACCATACGAAGCATCATGCTTCCAAGACCTCTTCCTGATTTGCCCAAATACAAAGGTGAGGGAGATCCGAATGCACATATCAAGGCTTACGCCACAGCCATTCGAGAACTACTCCCTTGGGATGGGGTTGTTGCTAAAATATTCCCCAAAACTTTGGAAGGCATCGCTCTCGATTGGTATTATAGAATACCTGAGGCTTCCATCCATTCGTTTAAACAACTCGTTTCAGAGTTCATTAAGGCATTTGACATGAACAAACTATTAAGAACAGGAATCAGGGAATTCTTGCACATTAAGCAGGAACACAATGAATCTGTCACTCATTTCATCCAGAGGTGGCGTACAGTTCTTTATTCTTCAGCCAGTGCTCCAAATATGGACCAAATGGAACTATGTGATTTATTCCTTCATTCTCTTAGCAGAGAAGTGAAGGAAGAAGTCCAGAAGTTCCCACTAAGGACTTACGATGAAGTACTTGAGAGTGCTCTCCGAATAGATCAAGCGGCAATAGATAGCGGTCGTAAGACGTATGGAACAAACGGGAGGTTAATCACCTCCAACCAGAATACTACGGCTTATCCTACTACCACAAATGTCAATCAAGGACCTAAAATCCTTAATAAAAATCACGGAGTGACAACAGATGGAGTAACTGATCAGGCTAAAAAGGTAAATGTTGTGAATACTCCACCACTAATAAACAACCAACGAAACAACAACTTTACCCCAACAATCAATGCAGTGGATTTTAATCATCCACAACAACAACAACAACAACAACGGCAAAACCCTACACAGGGTCCAAGCCAAAACTCAACTGGATATCAAAACCAGAACCAAAACCAAAAACAACAAATGCAAAACTTTAATCCTAATAGGCAACGGTTTGATCAGAGTTTTGGGCCACAATATACACCAAACCAACAAACTAGGAATTACAATCCTAACTCGTATTGTGGTTTCCACAAAATCCGAGGCCATGACACTAGAACATGCCGTGACTACAATAAATTCATGCAACATTTGCCAGAGGAACAAAGACAACTTTTCATAGATATGTTCTTGGCAGATCCTACGTCACTGGCACCAAATACTTTTACAGGGGCAGTTTCCCCTCAAAATGCACCTCTTAAGATCTTTAATGATCCGATCCCAAATCACAACGAGAACAATTTAAATTCGAATGGGACAAACAAGGGTGTAATGACAGGAAACAATGAACATGAAGCCTCAACTTCACTAAATCCATTAGTTGCGCCACAATTAGGAAGTCAACCGCGACCCAAGATAGTCGGTTTAGTGGAGTTAGACATTGAACTACCCCTAGAGGTTGTAACAAGGACACGAGATTATTCCTCTCAGCCAAGTTCAAATTACCTACCAGAGACAAATAACATCCAACAAATAGTAGTAAACCCGTGGGTGCCTACGATTTAATTAGTGATCTAACAAAAACCTTCTCGCACATTTCTTTTTTGGACTTACTAAAGAATTCTCCTACCCACAGGGCTGCTCTTTTAGAGGCATTAGGTTTAGGTCATCTAATTAACATCACTCCACCTCCCGAAACACAGGTAAACCATATAGACTTTGATATCCACCCTCCGGGGCAGCCGGATAGGGATACCGAATTCATATTCGAAATAAACAAAATGCCAACAGACGCTGAGATTGCACGCCGAGGTGATCCAGCCTTACATTTGCAAGTATGGGTTTATAACAATTATGTGAAACGTGCGATGGTTGACGATGGGGCAGCAGTTAACATAGTCCCCTTCTCTTTCCTTCAAAAGCTAGGGTATGGAGAAACGAATTGTTCCACAACTCGAAATACACTAAGAGGCTATGATAGCCTTAAAGCCACCTCGATTGGAACTATAATACTACCGGTCACCTTAGGACCCAAAACAATCCTGACTGAGTTTTATATTATAGATCGGGAAACTAACTATAATATGATCCTCGGCCGACCATGGATACACCGTATGAAGGCAATCCCTTCTACGTTATTTCAAGAAGTAAGATTCTTGCATTTAGGAAAGGTGTTCATAGCCAAAGGTGATCCAAAACCATTCGATGTACACCTGGCTGACCTAAAGAAAAGACCAGGCGTGCACTCGGAGTTTGAACTCCCAACAAACCAACTTAATAAACCTACCGACGCAAAACCAGAAGAAAAGTTGGTACCTACGACAGATCTTGAGACTATAAGCCTAGTCAAGGTAAACCCAGCCCTCAAAGATGAGGTTAAGATTGTAGAAACAGTATCATTAGGAACTACTGCAAAATTGTTGAATTGCTAGAATAGGATCTACCAATGTTCCTACCATTTGATTCTGTAGGCATGGGATACACCCTAGGTGTTGGTTCTCTTCCAGCAGTGGATCTCTGCATGGTAGAGGTAGAAGATGTTAACACAACAAATATCCCAACGCCCATATTCCCAGCTAAGTATTGGACTCTCCATTTCGATGGAGCTAGATGTCGTTACGGAGCTGGGGCAGGTGTAATCTTTACTTCTCCCGAGGGAAAAGTCCTACCATTTTCCTTTAAACTAAATTTCGAATGTACAAACAATGGCGCTGAGTACGAAGCCCTCCTCCTTGGCCTCATCCTAGCTAAGAGGATCGGTGTTAATAATATCAGGGTGTTAGGAGACTCACAATTGGTAGCAAACCAAGTCTCTGAGATGTATGAAACCAGAGCCGAGCACTTACAGCTCTACAAAACAGCTGTATTGAATTTAAGCAAGGAGTTTGACTTCATATCAATTGAAGCAATCCCGCGAGAAAAAATCTTCTCGCCGATTCAATAGCAACCTCAGCATCACGCTTCACTCCAAACAGTGAGTTGGAAGATACCCGTTTCATGGTATCCCTTCGTACCGAACCATTAGTAAAAAAATGTCAAATCCTCTTTTAACAAACAGAAATGAGAACAAATCTACTATCCTAGACCACATTGATAGTGATACAACCACTCTGGATTACTTAAACGCTTATGCAGCATTACATCTCACCCATCACGTGAGTAGATTTATCCTTAATCCCACATTCATCTTCCTACTTCGGAAATCCCATGACAGAGCTTCCCCCACAAAAGGAACTTAGCATATACACAGTCGAGAATGGAGACGATCTGGAACTACCTCCAGCCCCGCCTGAGTTTGAAGAAGGTAACGCTTCTCTAATCGAAGAAACAATCGATATTAACATCGGAACAGAGGATGAACCAAGGATATTGAAGTTAGGATCCTCGTTAACTCCATCGGAAGTAGAAATACACACTCAAATCCTCAAGGAACATCAGAAGGCTTTTGCATTTAATTATAAGGAAATGACAGGGGTTGCACCACACATTGCGGTACATAACCTCGTCACTAAATCAGATGCAAAGCCGATTAAACAAAAATCGAGACCAATGAAACCTAAGGTAGCTCTCATGGTGAAAGAGGAGGTAATGAAACTCCTCCAAGTAGGATTCATCAAGCCAGTCGATTACTCTCAGTGGGTATCTAATATCGTTCCCGTTCTCAAAAAGAATGGGAAGATACGCATCTGCATAGACTTCCGAGACATTAACAAGGCATGTCCTAAGGATGACTTCCCGTTACCATCCATAGACGTCATTGTTGACGCAACAGCTGGATTTGAGCTTTTGTCTCTCATGGATGGATTCTCAGGATGCAATCAAATCAGAATATCTGAACAAGATCAAGCTAAAACCACGTTTATAACTCCTTGGGGAACCTATTGCTATGTTGTTATTGCATTCGGTCTCAAGAACGTTGGCGCTACATACCAGCGGGCTATGACGTATATATTTCATGACCTTATTCATAAAATTGTGGAATCCTACGTAGATGACTTGTTGGCCAAGGCCAAGAAGCGTTGTGACCATCCGGAAGTGCTTCGCGTCATTCTTTCACGTCTAATAGAATACGGAGTCACCCTAAATCCAGAAAAATGCGTCTTTGGTGTAACAGGAGGGAAGCTCCTAGGTTACATTATATCGTCACGCGGGATCGATGTTGACCCAACCAAAATTAGGGTTGTTCTCGAAATGGTCCCACCTTCGGATGAATCTGGAATCAGGTCATTTCTCGGAAAGCTTGGTGCAATCCGGAGATTCATCCCAGACTTAAGCTTCGCCATTCATCCAATCAACAATCTACTCAAGAAAGATTATAGTATTGATTGGACCAAAGATTGCAATGAAGCTTTCGACGCAGTTAAGCATTTCTTGTTATCACCACCTACGCTAATGCCACCTAAGCCAGACCACCCGTTAATTTTATATTCGCGAGCTACCAATGTCTCGCTAGCCTGTATGCTGGCTCAAGAAGACGATGACAAGAGAGAACGTGTGATCTATTTCATTAGCCGAACATTGCTCGACTATGAAACACGTTATACACAGGCAGAACGAGAATGCCTTGCCATAGTCTTTGCAACCAAACGCTTAAGACATTATATGCTAAATCAAGAAACAAGGGTCATTGTAAAGACAGAGCATTTACGAACTTTCCTCACGCAAGGGTCCTTGTCTAAAAAGGCTGGACGCTTTATAACCTTAATGGGTGAATTTGAATTAACATTCGTAAATCAGAAGTCCGTTAAAGGACAAATCATCATGGATTGGTTAGCTGATAACCCACTAGACGGAGGCAATCTAGTAGATCTGGACTTTCCTGATGAATGCGTATACTACATCGAAACCAGACCTCCCATCTCTGAGTGTCCTTGGTATACTGATATTATTAATTATATCATGGACCATACGTATCCAGAAGGTGCTACACCACAACAAAGAAGGCGGTTACGCATTATCCTAGCCAAATACGTCATTATAGAGCAAGTGCTCTATCGAAAAGCATTCGATGGAATGCTTCTAAGATGCATCGACATAGAAGAATCCAAGAAGATTCTCCACGAATCTCACAGTGGAATGTGTGGAGGCCACTTCGGTGGCCATGCCACCACTCGTAAAATACATCGGATGGGCTATTTCTGGCCTACTCTAGAACACGACGCAGTAGAGTTTGTACGAAGGTGTCATAAGTGCCAAGAATTCTCCCATGAGATCCACATGCCGGCACAAGCTCTACAACCAATCGCTACTCCATGGCCCTTTTCTACGTGGGGCCTCGATTTGATAGGGAAATTCTCTCCCTCATCTACAGATGGCCATAATTTCATAATCACGGCCACCGAATATTTTACCAAGTGGGTAGAGGCTATGCCTCTTACTACTGTACCGGGTTCTGTAATCGCCAAGTTCATTTTGAACCAAATCATTTGCAGGTACGGTGTCCCACAAATCATTATCTCAGATAATGGGACTTCTTTTAAGAATGATGAAGTTCACGAATTGTGCAATAAATTTAAAATAAGCCATCATACGGCCTCCTTGTATTACCCCCAAGCCAACGGACAAGCTGAAGCAACAAACAAAACATTAAAAGCCATTCTTCTTAAAACGGTGAAAGAAAACAAACGAGATTGGCATTTGAAGTTATATCCGGCCTTATGGGCCCACCGAACCTCAATAAGAACACCAACAGGAGTGACTCCTTTCTCGCTAGTATTCGGGGCAGAAGCAGTTCTCCCGCTTGAGGTTGAAATACCCAGTCTCCGTATCTCATTACAAGGGATTCTGGATGAAGATGCTTACAGAGAAGCACGTCTCTCCCAACTAGAAAGCCTAGATGAAGCTAGGTTAGATGCTGAACAGTGGCACAGAGTCTATGCTGACCGGATGTGCCGGCAGTATAACAAGAAGGTCTATGAACGAGACATATATGAAGGTGATCTAGTTCTAAGGCTAGACAGCCGGATCGATAAAAAGACCGGCGAAGGAAGGAAGTTCCGGCCCAAATGGTTGGGCCCATACCGAGTCATGAAGGACTATGGAAATGGTGCATATCTCTTATGCACACTAGAAGGTGAGGAATTTGGTGAAACAGTCAATTCCCTACACCTTAAACGATTCTATGCATAAGCAACCAGCACTACTTGTATAATTATATCTACATTGCATCTTCATATAGTTAGGATCATTTTGTCCGCTTGTTTCGTACAATTTTGTGATCAAGGAATTTATTCTCAAAGCAATTCATTACAAACTTCTGATGGTATTGGCATAAACACTCTAATCATACTTCTCCATTTCCATGATATCATCAACTATTTCGGAATCATTTCATCAAATAAAGCTAGATATGACAAAGTCTTAACGGTAACCATACCAAGGTCTACACACTTGTTCTCACTTTTGGTTTCTTCTTAGGATAGGTGTCTTGCCTATGGTCTGTTCTAGAAGCTTCATCATGTCACATCTATCCCGTATGTATATCTCTTTGGAAGTAAGAGCATGCTGACATTTTGCTCAAATAAACAAGTCAAATATAGATCAAACAGAAAATTTTAAATTTACACATTTCCTTGCCCCACCAACCTTTGGTGATGAGCTTGCGTCTCTTACTAGTGACGTAGGGTTGGGAAAGGATGGAAATGCCCTTACTCGCCTATGCCTTGCCCATGGTGATAAACCCACGCTTCTTACTAGTAGCATGGGGCAAGGTGTAGGGGGTCCTCTTGACAAACAAACGTTAAAGGTCATAAACAAACAATTCAAATCTTGAAGTCTTGAGTCAAAAACAAATGAATCAGATGTCCAAAATTCCAAGAGAGTTAAAAATCCTAAAACCCAGATTTTGTCTACCATGTGGCCATCTACGGATCTAAGTCTAGATAAACCGCAAAGCAAGTTGCATCCCAAACTATGGAGTCACTCGAGTAGAGTAGGCTTGTAGCATCCTAATTTGGTTCCACCAAAGCTTTGTCTATCTTTCATCACTATCATTTCAACACATTTCATAACTTGTGCCCTTTCTAGCTCTCGGTGATGAGCCCTCGCATCTTACTAGTTGCGTGGAGTTAGGAGTGGGGCAAGTTTATCTGCTCATCATACCGGCTTATCTTCACCACTTTGCCAAAACAGATATGAGGTATCAAAATTGCTTAAAGAAACTAAAAATTCAAAATCACATTGTATCCACATTATCATATATCAACATCATGAAATACAAAAAGAAAGTAAACACTTGTATCATTTGTTCTCCATTGCATACATTCTAAAAAGCATATAAGCATAACATCATAGTTTACATGTGGAAATGGAAATGGAAGCAAGGTCATAGATGCCAAGAGTCTGATCCAAAAAGATATATATATATATATATATATATATATAAATGGTCAAAATTCCTGTACAATGCCATCATGCGCTAAGCATGGTCAAAACGCTCAAAGAGCCCGGAAATACAAAAACATCATACAAAAATCTAAGAGAGCCAAGTGGCTTCTCAACCCCTATGAGATCCCTCTGAGGGTGCACGCCCACGCCTAGGACTCCGGCTACGCCGGCACTCTGAGTGCACGGAGGGCTCACGATCCCGAGGGGCAGCTGCGGTCTCGCCATGAGAATGACTCCTCATCAGGCGCTCTGCTGTCCTATACCCTGCCAGCTCAGTACGGAGGGTAGATACCATCCTGGCCACATGCCAGATGGGGGAAAAGATGTCGGTATGTCTGCCAGCTGCTGAGGGCTCCCCTGCATCCACAGACAGCTCTGCACGGGTCCTCTCCATAGGGATCATCAGGGTATCGGTGCATACCCTGCGAATCAGGTCTCGCCACTCATCGGCGGTCTCTGCAAACAAAGGAGAAAATGAATTAGAAATAAAGCAAGAGATAAACACAAGTGTAAACAAAAGGAGAGATGGCAATTAAAGCAATCCTAACTCAAAGCAAAGGGAAGATAACTTACTCGGATCACCGGGCCTCCAGGATGGATCTCTAGGGTCAGCACCTGCCACAGATGCCGCCGCTGACTGAGGTACTCCTCCCGTGGCTGGAGCAACGTAGCATCCCACAACGGACTCATCCTCCCCACCATGGCCCTGGGAGAGTGGCTCCTCTGAAACCAGAGTCACCCTCTCTGCACTCTGCTCTGCCCTCTCTGCCTGCATGATATCCTGAGTGTCATGCCACTCAGGATCACTGTCCTCCTCTCCCCCTGACTCGTCCTCCTCCTCCTCCTCTGTCTCCCCCCTGTGAACTCCTCAGACTCAGGAGTCTATGTCAATAGGGTCATCACTGCTGTGGGCGGGACTGGTGGCAATCTGAAGTAAGGGTGCCTGAGGAGCACCGGCTCTCCCTCGGGCACGTACTACCCGCCTAGCCGCAATAGGAACACCAGGGGTAACAACTGTCCAACCCCGGCCTCTAGGACCCCCTCTGGCCTCTCGAACTGACCTGTATACTGGCACTACCGGGGGAAGCATACCCATGTAAGGTAGGCCAAACTGCTGAGGAACTCGGCCAAAGGGATGCATCTCCACTCTCCCTACTCTGTCAACAAGCTTGCCCTGTGGTGGAGCAGGAGATCAAAGTAAGAGCCTCCTCACCCCATAAACCTGCCATGGCCTGATACGGTGTGGCCTCCATGTCATCAGTGGTCAGGGAAGCAACTGGCTGGTGAGGTGCTCTGAGCACCGACATGTCTGTCCATCTGGCTGCCCTCACAGCTCCGGGATCTGCCACCTCTACACCTCTGCCATAGGGGATGAAGCGCTCATAGACCCAGCTCATAACCAGGGTCGGGTGGCTCAAAGACTACCCCTGTAAATGGACTACCCTGTACAAGTCATGGTAGGTAGTCCCAAGTATATCGGCTCCCCAGGCGTAAATCCGGCCATGTCCCTCGATCTGTGCAATGATGGGGGACCAGCAATATAGTAGTGTGTCTCCTCCCTTGTCCCCGATCAATCTCGAGGCAAGGATCCCCATAATGGCCTGGCGAATCAAGGGGATGGGCAGGCTAGGAATAGATCAGACCCTCACCCCCTTCTTCGAGCCAGTGGAGATAACTGCATCTCCCATGTAAGAAGCCCACTGTGCTATCTGGGCCCGTGAACCTGCCGTCTCAAGAGTAAGTCGTCTCCCGATGATCGGGACCCCCAGAATACGGTAAACATCCTCCAAAGTGATGGTCCACTCACCTCGGACCCCTGGTAACCGGAAGGTGTTCCGATCAGCATCCCAATAAGAAAATAAGTCACAAAGTATGTGACTGGATGGTGCAACATGTGGGACGCGTGATATACGTAGTATACCGGCCCTCTGAAGAGTGTCCACATCATCCTATGAAAGGGCATCTAATACTGTTGGGAGTCAGTCACACTCTCTCTCTTGGCTCCATCGAATGTACTCCTCCCTCGCCTGCATACACCCAAAAACACACAAAACAGAGCAAGTTAGCATCCGAATGACATTAGAAAAATCATGAAAACACATAAAGATGCTAAAAATGCAAAAACAATTTCAAACAAGTGTTCCTTTGGCATTCTGTTAGGAACCGCCGCCCTGAGCAGGGCGGCGGTTTCGTAACCGCCGCCTTAAAGGCGGCGGTCTTGTAACCGCCACCCTGAATAGGGCGGCGGTCATGTGACCGCCGCCCCTGTTCAGGGCGGCGGTCATGTCCCGAAAACCCACGCGAGTTTTATACCTTAAAAAAGCCTAAAAACACAAAAAAAAGGACTATTTTAACTAAAACAAAGCCTACCCAGTAGGCGCCCCCCCTAGATAGACCTTTTGAACCTAACATTTTCAAAAATAACCCCCCCACGACAAAGATTTTAACATTTTAAAATTTTGGGGGTAAAAATGATAAATTGAGAAAAACTAACCTGTGATCTCGCGGGTCGATGATCTGCTCGCGGAGGCATGATCGCTATCTCGTCACGAACATTTTGACTCTACTCTCGTAAGAAACCGTCACCGTGGGTCCCAGAGCTCAAAACCAACCAAATCAACACGCACAAATGAATAGGAAAATGGGCCCACTTTCATATATATAGCAACCTGACTCATTTTGAATCCCCTTTTCACAGGTTTGGAGCGCCAACGGAGGTAAGTTCTTACCCCCGCACAAATGGTACGTCCTCATTTCCCATTATTTTAGCATTTATTTTCCGATCTATTTTGTCTATCTGCACTTAATTCCTCTTTTCATTTTGCAGGTGGCGGGAATTTTGGATGGCGTCATTTCGACACACGGACGTATCAGGTATAACTTCCAACTTCCCATTTCGGGACCGCCATACTCGGACCCACCGTTTTACGCCTCTTCATGGCTAAAACACTTCTCCGAGGGGGCAATATGTACGTACCCAAAATTGTAAGGTACTGCACTGCCGGAACAACGTAACACGTGCCCCAATGATGATACAGGTCTCCTCGCAAGGTGTTCGGGATCCGGAAAAGCTCCCCAAGTATGCGTTAACATCCCGCATGCCCCGCTTAGCCCCTGCGTGCTTTGTTGTTCTCTTTTCCCCTCTTTTCTTTGCGTTTTTTCTTCAGTTACGAAACCGCCGCCCTGCCTGGGCGGCGGTCTCGTGACCGCCGCCCAGGAAGGGCGGCGGTCCTGTAACCGCCGCCCTGCTCAGGGCGGCGGTCCTTCACGCATTTTCCAGAATGTTCTTTTTAACGTGACTCACGTAAATTTCAACGTTTACCAGCTTTTTTCACCGCCTTTGGCTTGCATTAATGATTCTGGTTCCCTGGAATAGTGTTTTGGCATTGTTTATGGTTTAAGAGATCAATTTGGTTTTTACCTTTGGGTAAATGCAAATGCTATAAATAGTTGGCTTGTGCTCAAGCAAATGGCCCCTCAAATTTACCTCTCAATTTCTCATTTCAGTAGTTCAGTCTTTTATTTTGCTTAGGATTCATAGTTTAGTTCATTGCATGCTTAGTTAATGTTATTTTGCTATTAGAAAGCCACATATCCATCTTGTGCAAATGCTGTCATTACTTCATGCAATCCATTGAAATAGAGCATTTTAATTCTCAGTAGGAAGCCATTAAAGTTACAGGTTTTGTTCGTCAAATAGGATAGTTTCAGGTTCTGGACGTTTTATGTTGCATGACTCGCAATAAATCCCGCTAGGAATTGCATAAGCCAAGCTCTGTACTCTTGCGCTATCCCTCTCCTACTCGCATTGTATTCAGTCTGTATCCTAAGCTGCCTTTGTTCCAAAATCTACTTCTGTTGATGCTAGCATTACACGCTTTTCTGGATCCACGTGAGCACGAAGGAACGAGGAGATCACACTGAGGGGACAAAACCACACACACCATCGGATTCGCCACTGTTCTGCAAAATCCAGGTTCTAGCTTTCAAAGTTCTAGTTAGAAGCATATCAAATAGAGTAGCCAATCACTTTATTTCAGTCAATTTTACTTTCGATATTGCCAGGGAAGCTGTGGGGATTGATAGTTTCTGAGAAACTATGATTCATTCCTCACTTCTGAGGTAGGATCGAGAGTCTTTCAAATAGATTAGATTAGTTATTTCATTATTTAGAATAGATTCACAACTGCACAGGCAAGTAGCTATACTCGGTTGCTTTGTTTGTTTTAAATTTCGTTATTAGATTAGTTGTCAATTTCTAGATATATTAAAATAGTTGCTCCTTCAATTTCATTCATATAAATTCATCAGAAAAATACAAAAATAGAGAAGTTATATATGCTATAGATATACTTCGCATAATTAATTTTACTTTGCTGCAATTAGATTTACATTGTTGCTTTTGTATGACAATCACGGGACCTAGAGAGCCCAGAGAATACGTATTCGAGCCAATCGTGCCCCAACCCAATCTCGTCACAGCAATAACTGATATAGATCAGAATCTTAGGATCCAAGTCTTCCGAACAACGACAAACTTACAACAGATCAGCCTCCAGTTAAGCGGGTTAAACATAGAAGACGACCAAGCGCACACGTTTTGGTCAAATCAACCAAACTACAGATTACCCTAGATATATATCCACATGACTGTAGAAGGGCTTGAAAGAGAGAAAACATTCGGTTGTGATCCTTTGGTCCCACAGCCAGACGCAGGAGACACTCTCACAGATATAGATACCAGCTTAAGAATTCAGGTTGCACGAACGCCTGTGAGATACTCTGAAAAGATCACACAACTGTTAATTCTGAATATAGAGGCTGAGAAAGCATATGACTATTGGATACTAGGGATTAGGGACTGATTCCACACATGACCATAGCAGGACCACAACAAACACGAATCTACGGTTGTGACCCACAAATCCCACAGCCCAACGAATCCATAGGTGAATCAGACATAGATGCTGGCCTACGCACATTAGTATTCAGATCTACTCCACTTCCACCTATCATCATCGAACAGTTATCCTTGTTAGACATAGCAGCTAATAAAGCTAAGGAATTCTGGACTAGGCCAGATAATCACCCGTAGAGTCCACTATACCCATCATCCACCCTATGACCCTATCTGGAAATATACACGAAACTATCCCAGGTCATTTTCCACGTATTCCACAACCCATAGACCGAATCACGCCAGAGCTCGATATTGATTAGAGCCTTCGAGCAGTCATCCTTGCCGATCGATCTATCACACCAGTTCAGGTTAGGAGGGCCTTCTTTGCCTTAGATTCACAGTTTCCACTAGTGCGCGTCGAAGACATCAGATTGCCTAACTAGTTTGTCTGCATCCCACGCATATTCCATCCCCACCGGCTGTCTCGGCACGACCTCGAGAGGTCGGGTGCGAGGAAGAGTTACTTGTAGATTCCCACGCTCGCTTGTCACTTTTCCGTAGACGGGATGGCAGACTTTGAGTAGGCAACAGAAGCCCACGATGGTCGAGGTAAGTGATCTACCTTGTTTTTGTCATTTTTTGTAGATTTTTTTGTGGTTTTTAGTAGTTTTAGGGTTGTAATGTCTATTTTGGGGGTGACACGTGTATGCCCTAGGGAAAAATTACAAGGATCACTGGTGATTCATGCAATCGACGGTAATTGAAGTGAATCATCCGATGATTCACCTACTTTTAAAATAATTTTTGTTTTTGATTTTAGTTTCGTGATCTTTAAGAAATTTTTTAGGGTTTTATATAGTGTTTATAGTTTCAATATTTATATTAATGTTGAATGTAATTGATATTGATCAAATTTTGTTTTGTGGCAACATTAATTTTGATATCTAAGTAATTTTTGGTAATTTTATTTTTGCCTTTCAAATATGGAATTTCATTTTTAGATGGTGATGTGTTGCATTAATTTTGATGTTTTAGATGTTGTTGGTATGTTTAGGTGAGTATGTTGATGTTGATATGTCTTGAATGCTTCTTATCATTTTATTTTAATAACAAAACTAATGTTGATTTGTTTTCATTTTACAGGTGGATGCAAAGTTGACACTTGGTGATCATATACCATTGATTTTAGATGAGGTGAGGGATGATATGTCTGATGATGATTAGGAGAATGTTGAGGTCATAGGATTTAGTGCCATTAGGCATTTTCGTTGATTACACAGGTCTCAGATTTTATGTTGGCCTTAGTTAGAGTGGTGGAATTCCTTTCTTTGGTTGCCTACCAGTGAGATCACAATTACTTTAGAGGATGTACACCACATCTTGAGGGTGCATATCCAAGGATTAGGTATATATATCATCACTAAGGAGGAGAGGGATGGAGTGATGACTAGGTTGTATGGAACAGATGTGGTTGATGTTAGATATGAGTCAGGAGTGTTTTCCTATGGAAAACTTTACTCAGTTGACATAGAGGGTCGTACTCAGATGACCATGATGATGATGGCCATCATTTGTTATGCTTTACCAGATTCAGGAGGTGGCTAATTTCCTTGGATGATGACAGGGGTTGTGGCCGAGATGATGGAGCATTGTATACTTTTTGAGTGGGGTCCTACCCTACTTACATAGACATACAGAGAGTTGTGGGCCTAGAAGGTCCACAAGAGATATGGTATTGATATTGGATTTTTACTATAGGCTTGGGCCTTCGAGCACATTGCAATTGCTTGACCAGTGGGATTACCCTATAGGATTGGTGATGAGAATCCTAGTTTCATGAGGTGGAGGGAGGATGTTGGTTAGAGGCTGAAGAGGAGGAGGTCAGGATATTATAGAGAGCTATTGTTTGGATTGCAGGTGGGAGATGTGGTATGGAGGCCATATCTAGATTTTCCTGTTTGGCTTGAGTTTTATGATGAGTTGGTTAGTTTACAGTAGCCTATATGGGTACAGGCTCACCGACTAGGTGAGCATGAGTTGCTTCTATTTTGATTGTGTTAGGAGATAGTTTGGATTTGTGAAGGGAGTGCCAGAGGATCCTGTACAGTATAGATGGGAGGATGGAGACACAGAGACCCCAGGGAAGTTGTGACAGAGCCTAAGGTTATTGTTGATCAGCAGGGGGCCATGGGTCCTAATGATGAGGGTCATATTGTTTTGATTGATGATACAGGGTTTACCCCTGAGTATACCACATGGTGGACATGTGTATTGAGGATATTTTACAGGACTCGGGTTTCAGAGAGATCAATATAAAGAGTTAGACGGGTATGTGCTCAGGTAGCAAGAGGAGCAGTGGCACAAGAGGTAGTGTAGGGTGTAGAGGATGATAGTGAGGAGGAGGGTGATGATGATTAGCTACATCTATTACAGTAGTGATGGATCTGAGAAGGATCATAGTTGAGGGTGAGAGAGATGCAGACCAGGAGAGAGAGGGATGACCTCATTGGTATTCGAGACACATTGATTGTTAGTGGGATAGTTTGATCACTGAGTGGATGGATTCAGTGCACAGCTGGTCTCAGTTGGACCTATTGTAGATATAGATCGGTATAAGGGTCAGAGAGATGGGATGAGGAAGGCCTTAGGGATTATAGGGCCTTCTATTTCTGGTGCTAGAGTTGGTGCTGAGATGACATAAACTCAGAGAGGGCACAGGCTAGTGGGCAGATACTGGGCTAGTGGATCGAGGTCATAGGCTAGTGGACAGAGGCCACCTACAGGGTCTGGGAAGTTTCTAGGGCTCACTATGAGGTCATATGAGGAAGAGCATGATTATTATGTTGATATGATGACTATGAGTATTCCCTGATGTATTTTTGTATGCCGACCACTTGGTCGGTAAGGTGGACAGACCCTAGTACTAGTGCAACGAGTGTGGGTCACCCACCTCAGAGACCTGAGTGAGTGGGTGATAGCGAGGGGGAGAGATAGAGGAGATGCCATGTTGTGGGTGGTGTAGGAGCAACTAGAGGTGAGGTGCTCAGGGAGGAGAGGGTAGTACAACCCCTCCTTGTATCCCTTGGAGATTTTCAGTTTACTAGACTCATGATATGTATTTGATAGTAGATGTATGGCTCATGGAAGCCAATTTTTGTATGACATTGTATGATGTATTTTGATGACATGGCTCTTAGAAGCTTATTTTTTAATATTGATGTATATGGATTTGATCGATATATATATATATATATATGATGATGATGATGAGGTTTTATGATCTATATTATTTTTATCTTTCATGTGTTGATATCAATATGTATGATGGTATATGTTTTTTAATTTAATGATGTTGTTAATGTTTAATATATGATGTGATGATGTTATGTGTTTGGAAAACATGGTTAAACTTAATTAAATTTAAAAATGTGATTTTAATTGTATCAAAATGTGGCTCAATAAAATAGGATAAACATGAAATGATTCATCCCACTATGGATTTGATACATACACGATGGGTTTTGAAAGCTTGAATGCTCTTGCACTTACAACCTTTAACAAATGTTAAATATGATCATCAATGGATAGTTACACAATACTTAATAAAATGTGGGATTAAATGAGATGCTTTTTTTATTAGGACATGAAAGGGGGTTTGAATGTGGATAGATCAATGAGGGGAAACAAATTCTCCTTTTCTACAGTCTAAAGAGAGATGCCCCAGCTTTATTTTGATTTTGAAGGGAAAATGATCAATGCAGAAGTTTTTTATAAGAAGAAGAAGGTTGATCAATGCGGGAAACCTTCCTGGATGCTTTTGATATTAGATGTATTTATTTTAAAGGGATGATCAATGTGAGAAAGCCTTTTTTATGGGTAGTCCATCCTTCAAGGGTATGGTCTACACTTTTGATTTTTTCATTTACTTTTGAGATATAGTCCATCCTTCAAGGGATCGGTCTATGATGGATAGTTTTCCTTCAAGGGATCAGTCTACCATTTATTTTGACTTTTGAGAAATGCATCCAAATGATTTTTTAACACATATATTTTTAGCTAAGGTAAAATCCCTAATAGATTATTTCGAGGAGGGGAAATGGTGCATATATGATCTACACATTCGTATCCCCATGTCATGTTCCTTTTTTATTGCTATAGGGTAATGAATGTAGTGATTAAGGGGTTCCTTTTAAAAAGGAACTTATTCGTAGAGAAAGATGTGGTGAACAGAGCCATGGTACTCATCTTTAAGGTGTTTTAGGATAATGATAGATAACCACATGCTTTCAAATCACTACTGTGATATGATGAATGGTTTTAATGGAATGATAAGATATAACTACTATCATGAAAATCAAACATTTAACAATAGAAAGGTCACAAGTGCAAGGCATTCCAAGGTTCTTCTTCTTCAGGTTCACCATCAAGAGAAGTGAGATGGTACGCTCCTAACCCATATTTATGAGTAATGATGTATGGACCGATCCAATTGGGGGAAAACTTTCCACGTTTACTCCATTCTAATTGAGTGACATTTTGATTTTCTTTAAGCACAAGATCACCAAATTTAAATTCATGTTCTTTGACATGTTTTTTATATGCCTTTTTAATGCATTCTTGATAAACTTGATGATGTTCAAGGGCCATTAGACATTTTTCATCTAACAGTTCAAGTTGTGCTAAATGACCTTGTCGATATTCTTTGTCAGAGATGAAATTCCATGAGGGATACACGAAGTGATGGGATTTAGATTTCAAGAGGTACAATGGCTTCAGATCCATAGACAAGTGAATAGGGTGTAGCACCTATTGGTGTGCAAATTCTAGTCTGATAAGCCCAAAGAGAAAATGGGATTTGGAGATGCCAATTTCTTGCCTGCATCATTTACTATTTTCATAAGGATTTTGTTGAGTGTTTTATTAGAGGCTTCATCCTGTCCATTTTCTTGAGGATAATAAGGTGATGAAAAGATAAGTTTTATATTGAAGGTGTCACAAAGATTTTTAACTTCTTTATTTTTAAAATATTTTCCATTATCTATGATAAGTTTATATGGGATGCCGAAGTGACATATAATGTGTTGATATATGAAATTAATAATAGGTCCTGACTTAGTTGATGTTAAAGGGATAGCTTCAACCCATTTGTTGAAATATTCAATGGCTATGATAATGGAATGATGTTGTTGAGATGACTTGGGATTGATGGCCCCAATGAGCTCTAATACCCATTGAGAGAAAGGCCATAGGTCATGAGCAGGTTGTAATGCTTGACTAGGGACATGGATCAAATCTGAATGAATTTGACATTTCACACATTTCTTAATACTCACAACAATCCTTGGTGATAGTGGGCCAGTAATACCCTAGCCATATAACACATTTAACAACAAAATTTCACTGAAATGACCTCCACAAATACCATCATGGACTTCTTCAATGGATTTGATTGATTCATATGACTTAAGGCATCTCAATAAGATATCGTGAAAACTACGATTGTAAAGAATACCACCTATAATGATAAAATGAGTAGCGCGCAAAATAAATTACCTTTTAACATTATGTGATAAATCAAATGGGATTTTGGACTCAGCGAGATAATCATACATCTGAGTATACCATAAATTAGTTGGATTAACATCAAAAATGTTGATAGGAGTAAGTTCATTTTGATGTGAGGGTGATCTAATCATTGAACAATGACATATACTTTAGTGTTGTCTTTTGAATTTTCTATTTCTAATGGGATGAGGGCTCCTAAAGAGGCCATTGTATCTACAAACCTATTAGAAGATCATGGGATGGCTTGGATGGTGTAATGATCAAAAGTGTTGAGGAGAAAGTCCATGTTAGCTTTATATTTTTGTAAAATTTCATTTTTACATTGATATTCTCCTTTAACTTGACTGATAACAAGTTGTGAATCTCCATAGATATCTAAGATATGAACACCTAGAAGAATAGCAGTGGTGAGACCCATGATTAAAGCTTCATATTATGCCATATTATTAGTGCATTCAAAGTTGAGTTTAAATGATAATGGAATAGGAATACCCCAAGGAGGGATAATAACAACACCAAATCCTCCCCCTTCCTGACATTTAGAACCATCAAAGAAGAGAGTCATCTTGACAAAGGATGAATTCGTATTCATCAACATTACTAATGGATTCATCTAGAAAATACTCATGAAGAAGTTGATTATCTAGTAAGGGAGCATCAACGAGATGATTTGCAACGACTTGGCCTTTAATAGATTTTTGTGATATGAATTCCAAGTCAAACTCAGTCATAAGCATAATCCATCGAGTGATACGATCACTATGATATGGCTTAGAGTGTATAGTTTTGAGGGGATTGAAGTTAGTGACAACATATGTTGTATGATTAAGAAGGTAATGGTGCAACTTGGAAGTAGTGAAGTATAAAGTGCAACATAGATTTTCAACTTAGTGTAACAAGTTTCATATTCATGGAGTGTGCGAATGATATAATATACAACTTGTTCTTTACCCTGACATCACGATGGGTGAGCATGGCTCCAAGAGCATGTTTTGAAGCAGATATGTATAAATAAAATGGTTCTCCTTCACGTGGGGGAGTGAGAATGGGAGGTGATAAGAGATAAGGTTTAATTTCATCAAAGGCCTTCTGACAACCAAAATTCCAATAAAAATATGTCCTTACGAAGGAGGTGATGAAAAGGTTGACAACGATCAGAGAGTTGTGATATGAAACATCGTATGGACTAAATTTTTTTCTAAAGGCTGCGTAGTTGTGTAAGATTATATGGTGGAGGCATTTTAATGATGGCCTTAACCTTAGCTAATTCAAATTCAATACCTTGGATAGATATGATAAACCCTAAAATTTTACCAGTGAGAACACTGAAACACATTTTAAGGGATTGAGATGAAGACAATATTGGATGAGATGAGTGAAGATTGACTCAAGGATGGTAAGATGATATTTGCGTCATTTGGATTTTCCTAAAAGTTCATCAACATAATCTTCGATTGTTTTGTGAATGAGTTCATGAAAAATGTAGGTCATGGCTTGCTAATAGGTAGCTCCTATATTTTTTAGTCGAATGGCATAACACAGTAACAAAAGGTTCCCCAAGGGGTGATGAAAGTAGGTTTTATGTTGATCATCAATAATGATAATAATTTGATTATATCCTGAAAAACCATCCATAATGGAAAGCATTTCATGGACCGTCATTAGGTGAATGAGCTGATCTATGTTTGGAAGGGTGAAATCATCCTTTGGAAAAGCGAGATTGAGATCCCTAAAATCTATGTAAATACGTAACTTTCCTAATTCCTTAGTTACAGGAACAATATTAGAAACCCATTGTGGATAATCAATAGGGATGATAAAATTGGCGGATAAAAGACAATGAAACTCTTCCTTAACAATAAGAGATATGTGGAGATGCATTTTATGGAGTTTTTGTTTAATTGGCTTAACATTTGGATATGTGATAATATTGTGTACTACAATATTAGGATCAATTTCAAGCATATCAATATATGACCAGGAAAAGGATTGATAATATTTTGATAAAATGAGAGGTTAAGTGTTCTATGATATTCACATGAGGCGTTGAAGTCATACCAAGCGGGTTTCCATCCTCATGATTTCAATGGTTTGAGAGTTGGTAATGTTATGAGTGATTGTTGAAGGAGGTATTCTAAAATAGTTTTATAACACCCTTTCGGTGCATATGCAAATGATGATGGAGTTTCAGATATCTTATCTTCTAATGGAAGTAAGATTTTGGTCATGGGTTGTCATTTTATTGGCTGAAGGGATCTTGGTGTGGTGATGGATGAGGGATGAGAGCCACTTGTGGAATCTTGATAGATAGGTTTTGGACCCAAAATAATGGGGTGATTCCTAGGTATAAGGGATCTAGGACCACACAAGGGATTCTGATATGGGGGAACATAATAGGGGCCTTTAAAATCTTGAATGGTGTCTTGTTTATGAGGTCCCATTGTGGAAGTTGGGTAGGTAGGTCTTGGCCTTGGCATGACAAGAGGATCACTAAGAGTGGAAATGGTATTTCTAGGAGGAGGTGGAAGAAAAGGTGGAGGGCCATGGAAATGGTATGTTTCATCATAGTAAGGAATCCTAAAGACATGGACCATGCCTTGTTTGTTAGGTCCTTTTGAGGTTTTGGATGTACTAGGTGAGTTTATTGAAGTTGATGCTAATGGAGGAAGAGGAGTTTGAATAATGTGGTTAATGTAATCCAAATGATTTGTGGGTTTTGTCTATTTCAGATTGTTTGTTTTTGGATGAGGGTGAGTATGGCCCAAAGTCATTTTACATGGAGATGGTTGTGTTAAGAATGTTTCAAGAGGTATCATAGTAATGTTTGAGAATGAGGGTGTAGTTATAGGGGTATCTACACTAGAGGGTGGAATTGGTAAGGGATAGGATTGATAATGACTTGTGATGGTAATGGTAAGATAGCAGACAAGGATTCGGTAGATACAGGTTTAGGTTGAATGAAGTAGTGTGTCATCGTTGATTGTGTGGATGTAGATTTTATTTAGTTGTGTGTGGGTGTAGATGTTTCTTCCATAGATTCAGTGTGTTTTGTTAGTTCAATAGATGTGGATGTTGATTCAATAGATATAGTGGTGTTATTTTAGATTCAAGAACATGTGTTACTTTAGTAATGGCATTAATGGTATGATGAGTATGGACAACATTTGTTTGTGGTTGATCAGTAAATGGAGGATGATTTGGAAAGGGTTGTTTGAATATGTCAAGGTTTTGGTTTGGGGGTGCATTGGGATTATCTAAATGAAGTTCACCCTTATCAATCAAGTCTTGAAGAACATTGTGGAATGTATGACACCTTTCAATATCATGTCCTTTGACCCTATGGTATTTGTAATAGTCATTGTCCTGATACCACGAGGGCTTAGATACAGATGTGTCGATAGGTCGAATAAGAGGGAGAGTTATCATATTTGCAGCTAGTAGTTTTTCAAAGACTGTGCTATAAGTCTCTCCAATTGGTGTGTAATTATGTTGTGGATGGGAATGTTCAGTGGTAGGATTTTCTTTAGGAGCCGACTTGACTACTATGGCATTAGCAGCTGATTTAGATTTTTCAGGACTAGAGGATGACTTAGATGGAAACTCAGTTCATGGTTTCTTAGGTCGAAGCTTAACATGACCATCTTCTAGAGCACATAGTTCTAATTTACGGGCCATAGTAAAGGCTTCATCAAAGGTCTGGAATGATTGAATTTTTAATGTTGACAAAATATGTTTGGTGCATGATCAACAGAAAACTTTAATCAACTCATTTTTTGGTAATGAAAAGGATAATTGATTGATTATACCCCTCCAGTGGGAAAAAAAATCAGCAATGGACTCATCCTCAAATTGTTTGATAGCGTAAAGGTCATTGATGGTGACTTTGTGGGCTATGTTTATAGAGAAGTGTTCTAAGAACAATTGTGTGAGTTGGGTGAAGGAGAAAAGGGAATATTGCAAAATGTTATTGTACCAATCTAGAGTAGGGCCGGTGAGGGACATAGGAAAGGTTCACAACATGAGGTCTTGATCATGAGCTATTAAATAACAAGGCATGAAAAAATGCATGAATATGTTGTTGGGGGTCTTCCTTACTGTAGAACTTAATAAACTTTGGAAGCTCCCAGTGAGGAGGGTATGCTTTGTATGGGACTGATGGGTGAATGGGTTCATTACAGATTTGATCGTAAGAGAGGACATTTTTGGGTGTAGATGAGGCAACTTCTAGACTTGATATATGATTCATAAGGGCTTGAAGAGGGTCAGTTTGTGCTGATTGTTGTGAAGATGGACCAGGTTGGAATGCAAACTGGCCAGGCTGTGAGTATATCTGGTATTGCTGAGGAATGTTTACTGATAAGGGATGTTTTGTTGTGGAATATTGTATTGTTGGGAAGGAATGTTTTTTTGTTGGGAATATTTTTTTGAGGGAATATTTTGTTGAGAAGGAATGTTTTGTTTGTTGTGGATATTTTGTTGAGGGATATATTGTTGAGGGAATGTTTTGTTTGTGGAGTATTTTGTGGAATGTATTGTTGAGAAGGGATGTTTGTTATTGAGGAATATATTGTTGAGAAGGAATGTTTTGTTGTTGTAGAAAGTTTGTTGTGGAATGTATTATTAAGAAGGGATATTTTGTTGTGGAAAGGAGTAGTTTGTTGTGGAATGTATTGTTGAGAAGGGATGTTTTTGTTGTAAAGGACTAGTTTGTTATGGAATGTATTGTTGAGATGCCAAAGGTTGCGAAGATTGTATATATTGGTAAGGAAATGGTTGTGAGTAAGGAGGTGGTTGTTGAAAAAACATAGCAGAGGCCATAGAGGATGGTGCTTGTTGTGGAATATATTGAGTAGGAGCAGATTGTGGTATAGATATTAATGGTAATGATTGTTGTGGTATGTATTGTGAAACAGGATGAGTGGTAGCAATTGCACTAGTATTGATTAAAGGAATTGATGCCAGAATAGACATGGTAATATTATGAATGTTGTTAGCTGGCTGAGACAAAACGATAGAAGAAACAATGGAACTCATTGGAAGTGTTTGAGTAACTGAGGATGCTAGAGGGGTAGATAATGAAGTACTAGTATTACTTTGTGGAGGTGTTGAACCAATAGAAAGTTTAGGTGATGATGTATGTTGTTGGGCGGTTGTGTCCTGAGAGGAAACCATATGAAGACTAAGAATAGGAATGGAAGACACAACTTGAGATGTTCAGTTTGACTCAAAGGTGGATATGAATGAACTTGTTGAATGAAAGGTTCTTGATTTGAAACAAGAATTGCAATGGTGGAGGAAGGATCATATGAAGATGGTGGTTGGGGTATATATTGTTGGTTTGAATCAATAGGATGTGTAGAGTCAGGAACACTTGAAAATGGTTCAGATTCAAGTTGTTGTGAAGAGTCAGAAAAAGGTTCAAGAATGTTTGTAGATGGTTCTGGTGTAAATGGTTGGAGTTGAACACCCCTAGCTTCCAAATAGGCATTAAGGGAAATGGGGTTTGAATCCAACATTTCTTCAAAAACAAGGGTCTCCTCTTTCAAAGAAAGTGGTTTCAGAAGATTTTGTTTGTGAGCTGGGGGAGTATGGTTGTTCAATATCTTCCCATTCAGATGTATTAAAATATTGACTGTGAAGTTGACATGCATAATTTAAAAGACATTGTCTCATTTCTTCATTATATTGTTCCTCTATTTCATTCCAGGCTCATTGATCATCAGTTAGAGGAGTTGATGTAATTGGTTGATGGAGTGGGTTTTGTTGTTGTAATGGCATAGTAAATGATGGTGTAGATACAGTAGTGAATAAAGGTGTGATAAATGGTGTAGATAATAGAGTAGATAAAGGGATTTTTTGCTACAAGGGTGTTGATATTAGTTGAGACATATTTTCAGCAGTTTGGTTACAAGCTTGTTGTCTTTTTTGTACCATTGTAAATAAACACACACACAAAAATTATCTAAAAATGTACTAAAATGGGTTGATTACACACAACAAAAAAAAAGTAAAAGATAGATTTTTAAGTTTTCTTGATTTAATTAGAAGGTGAAATGTGTAAAATGGTTAACAAGGGTCCTAGGAAATGGAAAACTAGGGCTGGTTTGAGGTATGTTTAAGGGCGAAGTCCTCAATATACCTGAAGGTACATGAGGCCCAACTCTGTACTGTTGTCAATACAAGCATGGTATTGGGGCCTACCCCCTCACTTCATGGTCCCACAACAATAAGGGTGTTGGGTGCTTAGCCAATATATACCGACAGACAGATGATTATACTCAGCCAGAACACTGAGTCAGATTCTCCTCTTAGAGATCAAATCCAAGTAGGTATCCACCTGGGTGGGAATTATTTTAAATTCATTTTCTATTTAAGTGGTTTGGTTGTGTGTGGGGAAATAAAAGTGAATGCAACAAATTATCCTCCTAATTAATTCTATGTGAAACAAGAAGGATGAAAAGTTCATTTTAAAATCCAAATCAAAATGTTGTTTTTGATGAAAACAATCAAACAAAATGCAAAACTGAAAGAAAAAAGAAATTTTTTAGGACTCACCGTTAAACACTCCTTTTATTATTATTTTTATTTTTAGCAATGTTTAAAGCAAGTAATCCAGCAATCTAGCACACGAGCTTTCCAGAATCAATACCCCAAACAGGTTAGGAAAAACAAAAGCAAAAAGAACAAACAAGAAGGAAATACAAATTGTTAGGCTTTGAAAAATAATCAGGGAAATCGCAGGTGAATTTTCCCAATCGTAGGTGATTTAGCCAATCACAGATGATTTTTACACAGAGAATCAGAAAATTAAAAAGATACTATTTTTGATAAAATGAATCAAAGAAACAAGGGACAGGGTCCCACTAGGCATGCCAAGATGTTTAGAATAAATTTTACCTCTTCAATTTAATCTAATAAACAAGATAATAAAACTTACCAAACCTCAAAATGGTGGGGTTTAGAGGTACCCATAGATGTGGATGGATGATGTTTAATTGTTGCACTCCATGTATCCAATGAGTTAGTTCCTGTCCTGCAAATAAACTGTAATCACATAAGACACTACACAAAATATTTATTAGTAAAAATAGTAAGTGGTTGCCTGGAAAAGGCCAGTCCCTAGAAGCCACATGACTTCCTTGCAAGGATGTCAACCTATTGTTTACACAATCAAGTGGTTTTTAAAATGAAACATGATATAATGGATGGTAAATGTTCTGAAAAATTCAGCTTTTATTACACAAATATATATAATATATAATGAAATATGAGATATATAGATTATGGCTCAAAAATTCAGAGTCCAAAGATGTGTCAGAATTTTCAAAATGAAGGTGAATCTTCCTCTTCAGTAAAATCAAAGTCTTCTGGATAGTCTGAATTCTCGTGGTCACTGAAGTCTTCCCTAAAAATTCAGAAATATAATTAGGTTCTTCCTCCTCTATATCGAAATCAGATTCAGAATCAGATTTGTTCTGAATCGGTTGTCAGTGATCTTTAGATTCAGCTTCAGAGCTTAATTATTCTTGTTGGGATTCATATTGGTATTCAAACCAAGCCAAATCAGCTTGAATGCGTAAAAATTTGAAATAGGCCTCCCAAAACTCATATGTGGCCTAACGAATCCTTAATGAATGGATTTGAATATGTTTTGTAGCTGGTCTAAAGGAGATGAGTGAATCGCGCAAATAAGTCAATTTCAATATGGCATTGATGAACTCTAATAGAAGTCTTGAGGGTTGAAAATGTGAGAAGATAATCTTGTAAGTAGGCTACAATTTATGCTTAAATAATCATTGGCGATTTAACAAATGCTACCAATGATTTCGGCCATTTGGAATATGTTTATAAAATTGGTGAAATAATTTGCTAATTCAATTTTTCTTGTTGGTGTTTTCAGGAGATGGGTTTATTTTTTGGTTTTGAAAATTTCATGTTGTCTAATGAGGTGTCAGGGAAATGATTTTATTAGTTAGATATGTTTTAATTTAGCCTAGGTTTTTTAGGATATGTATTAGGTTGTTTGATTAAGATATATCAAACATAGGAATATATGATTCTTTGTGATAATATAAGATTTTGATAAGATGATGGGGGATTTATAAGAATACTCGTGATAGAGTGCCGGGATAAGGATTCAGGGGAATTTTTCAATAATATTTAGGGAGCTTACTTAGGTGAATTAAAATATCATGGGATATAATATTAATGTATTTGAGGAAATATTTTATTTAATCATGATTAATGTAATGTGATGATATAATTAATCTATTACAAATGGGATAAAAATGGGCACATATGCCATTAAGGAGTGATTTGTAAGTGACTAGAGGAAAATCACTGGTGATTAAGGGAATATCCAACAATTTCCTCAATGTAAAAAATAGGCCTATAAAAATCCAATTCATGGACTCATTTTACCATATGGTGAAAATGATTTGTTAGAGCAAGTTGCGCAGGGAAAAATTCTTTTCAAGGATAAAAAGGTAATTTTTGGACGGGATGGCGACTTTGAGCAGGCAATAGAAGCCCACGATGGTCGAGGTAGGTGATCTACACCTGCTCTTTTCATTTTTTATAGATTTTTTATTGTGGTTTTGAGTAGTTTTTAGGGTTGTAATGCCATTTCGGGGATGACGCATTTGCCCTAGAGAAAAATCGTAGGGATTGCCTACGATTCATGTAATCACCGACAATTGAAGTGAATTGTGGGTGATTCACCTGCTTTGTGGACAATTTTTGTTTTTTTAGTTATTATCGTGATCTTTAAGAAATTTTTTAGGGTCTTACATAGTGTTTGTAGTTTCATTATTTATATTAATGTTGGATGTAATTGATATTGATCAATTTCTATTTTGTGACAACGTTAATTTTGATATCCAAGCAATTTTTGGTAATTTGCTTTTTGCCTTCAAATATGGAATTTCATTGTTAGATGGTGATGTGTCGTTTAATTTTGATGTTTTAGATGTTCTTGGTATTTTTAGGCGATGATGTTGTTGTGGGTGAATTTTTGATATATATTGAATGATTCTTATCATTTTATTTTAATAACAAAACTAATGTTGATTTGTTTTCATTTTGTAGGTCGATACGAAGTCGACGCTTCGTGACTGTATACCATTTATTTTAGATGAGGTGAGGGATGATATGTCTGATGAGGACTAGGAGCATGTTGAGGCCGTAGCTTTTTGTGCCATTAGTCATTTTCGTCGATTACATAGGTCTCGGAGTCTTATGTTGGCCTTGTTAGAGTAGTGGAATGATTCCACCAATATTTCTTGTTTCCTACCGGTGAGATCCTGATTACTTTGGAGGATCTACACCACATCCTGAGGGTACTGTACGTCGGAAAAGTGACAGGTGAGCTTGAGAATCAACAAGTAACTCTTCTGCGTACCCGACCTCCCGAGGTCGTGCCGAGACAGCTGGTGTGGGTAGAATGCGCAGGCAAACTAGTTAGGCAGTCTAATGTCTTCGACACGCACTAATGGTATTTGCGAATCTAAAGCAAAGAAGGCCCTTCTAACTTGGACTGGTGTGATAGATCGATCAATGAGGATGACTGCTCGAAGGCTCCAATCAATATCGAGCTCTGGCGTGATTCGATCTATGGGTTGTGGGATGCGTGGAAAATGACCCGGGATGGTTTCGTGTATTTCTCTTAATAGGGTCATATGGTGGATATAGTCAACTCTATGGACGATTCTCTGGCCTAGTCCAAAATTCTCTAGTTTCGTTGGTTATTGTGTCTAGTAGGGATAATTGTTGAATGATGAGAGGTGGAATCGGAGTAGACTGAAATACTAATTTACGTAGGCCGGTGTCTATGTCTAATTCTCTTATGGACTCGTTAGGCTGTGGGATCTGTGGATCACAACCATAGACTCTGGGTTGTTGCGGTCCCGTTATGGTCATACGGGAGATCAAGTTCTGATTCCTAGTATCCAGTAGTCGTAAGCTTTTTCAGCTTCTATGTTTAGAACCAACAGTTGTGCGATCTTCTTAGAATACCTTACAAGTGTTATCGCAACTTGGATTCTTAAGCTGGTATCTATATTTACTAGGGTGTCTCCAGCGTCTGGCTGTGGAACTAAAGGATCACACCCGAATGTTTGTTCTCTTTCGAGCCCTTCTACAGTCATGTGGGTATTTTCTAGGGTAATCTGTAGTTTGGCTGATTTGACCAAAACAGATGTGCTTGGTCGTCTTCGATGTTTAACCCTCTCAACTGTGCCTTGATCTGTTGTAAGTCTGTTGTTGTTTGGAAGACTTGTATCCTAAGGTTTTGGTCAATATCAGTTATTGCCACTTACGGTATTGGGCTGGGGCACAATTGGCTCGAAAATGTATTCCCTGGGCTCCCTAGGTCCCGTAATTGTCATGCAAAAGCAGTAATGAAACAAACTATAATAAAGTAAAATCCAAGTGCACTTCTAACATATATAATTTCTTTTTGTATTTTCTAGCAATTTATAAGAAAGCAGCTATTTAAAATATTTAGAATTGACAACTAAACTAACAACGTAAAACAAACAAAATAGCTGATTGTAGCTATTTGTCTGTGCAATTTTGTATATCTATTCTAAACAACGAAATAACTAATCTATCTGCAAGATTCTCGATCCTACCTCAGAAGTGAGGAATGAATCATAGTTTCTCAGAAACTATCAATCCCCAAAACCTCCCTAGCAATATCGAGAATAGAAATAACTGAAATAAAATGATTAACTACATTATTTGATAAATTCTAACTAAAACTTTGAAAGATGGAACCTGGATTTCGCAGAACAGTGGCGAATCCGACGGTGTGTGTGTGTGTTCTTGTCCCCTCAGTATGATCTCTTCGTTCTTTGTGCTCACGTGAATCCAGAAAAGCGTGGAATGCTTGCATTAATAGGAATAGATATTTGGATCAATGGACAGCCTTCAGAATGTAGACAAAATAGAATGCGGATAGGAGAGGGATAGCGCAAGAGTACAGAGCTTGGCCTATGCAATTCCTAGCGGGGTCTACTGCGAATCATGCAACAAAAAGCATCCAGAACCTGAGACTAGTCTGTATGAAGAGCAAAACCTGTAACTTTAATGGCTACCTAGACTATTTTACTCCAAAACAATAATACTGTTTGCACAAGTTGGATCTGTGGCTTACCAACAGCAACACAAAGCTAAAACAAACCTGCAACAAACTATACTACTAATCCTAAGCAAACTAAAGGGACATAGCACTGAAAACATGAAAGTTGGAGTGAAAATGGTGGCCCAAATGATGTCTGCACTTGCACAAGTTGGATATGTGGCTTACCAGCTGCAACACAATACTAATGAAATATGAAATGAGCTATGCTATCAAACTTAAGCAAACTAGAAGACTGAACTACTGAAAGTGATGAGTTTCTAAACAAGAATGAGGGGCCATTTGCATGTGCACAAACCATGCATTTATAGGAATTCAAACACCCAAAGATCAAATCCAAACTGAACTCTTAAACATTAAACAAAAGAAAAACACTATTCCAGGGGACCAAAAACATTAATGCATGCTCAAGTCAGCAAGAAAGCTGGTGAGTCGCGATATTTCACGCGGGTCGCGTCAAGAGAGCATTCTGGAAAATGTGCACAGGACCGCTGCCCTGCTCAGGGCGGCAGTTACAGGACCGCCGCCCTGTTCAGGGCGGCGGTCACAAGACCGCCGCCCTTAAGGGTGGCGGTTTCGTCACTGAAGACCAAAAAGCCAAGAAAGAGGGAAAAATAGGGAAAACAAAGCATGCAGGGGCTAATCGGGGTATGCGGGATGTTAACGCATATCTGTAAAGCTTTTCTGGATCCCGAACACCTTGCGAAGAGGCCTGTATCATCATTGGGGCACTTATTACATCGTTCCACAGTACAGTACCTTACAATTTTGGGTACGTACAGACACACCCCTGCTCCTAAACAAAAAATAATATCCTAAATAACATCGCCAAATATTCTCCCATAAATAATATGCTCAACAAAGGTCTTATTACTTCTTCAAAGTTGAGCACTTATTCTTCTACTCAAACAATAAAGGACATCATCCCCTTAGAAAATATCATCACCCTAACCTCTAATGCAGCCCTACCAAAGTATGCTACATGTGTTATGGCTCAAATTCTAAGTCAGATAAAAATTATAGTCCCAATTGTGGAATTATTAAGAATTCTTGAATATATAAAAATATCATTTGAATACTTGGGGCTAAAGGATTATAGTTTTGTCAAATAAAGGGGTAAAAATAATGTGGTGACTCTGCCTACCATAGCTAAACTTGAAGTTGAGATAAAGGAAGAACCGGAGAACATGGAAGAACCCCTAGAAGTATATTTAATAACATCCTTAGTAGAATCCCAATTGGATGTGGATCCTTTCTTTACTACTTTGATTGTTAATTGGAAACTTCTTCAAAATTATATGTTTGATTTATGAGCTTCATGTAATATCATGCCTTTAGAGGTCATGAATGAATTAGAAATTAAGATAAAAACTGATTTTAGAAGGTGTTACGTTATGGATTCAAGATAAGTACCTGTTGTTGGACATATTAGAGGTTTAGTAGTATAACTTGTTACCTATCTTGGAAAATATTTAACCATGAATATGGTTATAGTTTATTTCCCTGCTAAATGGGGTATGTTGTTATCATGAAAATTTACTACCATTGTAGGAACCATTGTTTAGATGGATATTTCTTATGCCTCTATACCATTAGAAGGGAAGATAGTCAAATTTCATGGAGAAAA
>JAHRHJ020000034.1:0-111740 GCA_019776745.2 Taxus chinensis | reverse complement strand
AATCGTGAGTGCCCTGACATAGTGGTGATTACAGCAGAGAGGGATCGTCTGCAGCGTTTGGTTCAGCAGCTCCAAACGCAGGTGAATGAGACAAGAGGATTGTTAGCAGTTGCGGAGTCATGGGCGGGGAGACTAGAGGCTGGAGTCCTCCATGCGAGAGGGCGTATTCATATGTTACAGGATAGATTGGTAGATCAGTGGGTGGTACCAATAGCCGTGGTACCTTTGAGGATAGAGAGGCCCGGCGAGAGGGGTCGACGATCACGATCATCACCTAGTTCGGGATGAGGCGTGAGGGTCTGAGTAAATGTTAGCAAGGTATAAGAATAAATAAGAGTACCGACCTGCGTGTCGATGATAGAGAAGATGTATTTGTTTAACATCTAACTAAAAAAAGATATGTATGTTGATTTGAGTTATAATAATAAGAATGTTTTCGTTTTGACTTTCGGCGTTGTGAAAAAGGATAAAGAGGAATGTGATTAAATAGAAATACACAAAAATATTTATATTTACCACACATGATAGGTTATGGTAGGGGATGGTCGAGCTAACCTTGGGAGACGCCATGTCTCCGAAGTGCTGCCTACATAGCCCATTGCACAAAGCAAGGAGGGGCCTCAGACCGATGTAGTTCTCCCTTAAGATCAGGGAGAGGCGAATTCAGGCAATTGGGTACGGTTTAGGCAATTGGTTGGTTGGTAAAAATATTAAGATTAGTAAAGGTAAGGTGGATGGTGTTGGTAATGAATTGGTGATGTTGTAAAAGGTATAAGGGAAGTGAAAGTTAGCCTACCCAAGTAGAAGGGAATCATGTCCTGATTAAGATCAACATACAATCCTAGATGCGAGGCAAAGCGGAAAGAGTGCTCCGTAGATGAAGAGAGCTAAACAAACCACACCACATAGAACGAGCTTGGAGCCCTAGGTACCGTGCATAGACGAGAAGTCAATAGGTGAAAAGAGTTGTGTGATCACAATATATCAAGCGTACATTACGTCCCTTGAGTTGAAACAAATGGTGAGGTGAGGTGGATGATATAGCTGAGGTACGGAGAACTTATTACAAAGTGAGTGTTCTGACGGAAGAGAACCTACCCTAAATAGACAAGTCCATGACTCAAAAGTTCTTTTGAATGAGGCTTTTATTTTATTGAATGTAGACTGATCGATGCGGGAAGTCTACAAGGGATATTGATTGTATTATTCTTGAGGTCTTCACGAAGCTGATCAATGCGAGAAGCTTCTGATAAAGGCTGACTATGTATAGTTGTCCTTCGAGGGAGCAGTCTATTTATAGTAGCAGATATGATTGTAATGCATCGCTGTCCTTCGGGGGAGCAGTCTATATATAATAGCAGCAATAGTTCGGCATATAGCTGTCCTTCGAGGGAGCAGTCTATATTTAATTTAGATGACTAGATGTTCATTTGGCGTGAAGCATCTAGTTTAGTAGGAAGTTTGACTTAAGAAAATCCCATAAGAATACGGCTTATTTTAATACTTTGAAGTCATGGACTAGACTAAAAAGGGGAAGGCATCATCAAGGGGAGGTGAGGATCAAACTATGTGAGCTTGATTGTTATTATGAGGTGTAGGAAACAGAGTGTATGTAGTGGTAAGTGAGCTCAAGGGACGAGCAGCAGGTAGATAAGAAGTGATATAACACTAATTTCAATAGTAGAATGGTCGAAGATGCAAGGCATTAAGGGGTTCAGGCTCAGGTTTACCATTAAGCGAAGCTAAACGATAAGTACCAGATCCATAGGTATGAGTGATTATATAAGGCCCAATCCAATTGGGAGCAAATTTTCCACGTTTGCTCTTTTCTAGTTTGGTTACATGTTGATTCTCTTTGAGAACAAGATCACCAACCTTAAAGGTACGCTCATGAAGTCTCTTATCATAAGCACGTTTAATGCGTTTTTGATAGATTTGAAGGTGATCAAGAGCTGTAAGACAGTGTTTGTCAAGAAGCTCCAATTGGGCTAACCGCTCTTGGCGGAAATCATCGTTGGTGAGAATATCCTGAAGAGATATTCTAAGGGAGGGTATTTGTATTTCGAGAGGCAAAACAGCCTCGGTACCGTATACCAAAGAAAAAGGTGTGGCATTAGTCGAGGTACGAATGCTAGTACGATAAGCCCAAAGGGAAAAGGGGATGTGATCGTGCCAATTTCTTCCGAATTCATTGACAACTTTCATGAGGATTTTGGTTAGTGTTTTTATTAGAGGACTTGGCTTGCCCATTGGCTTGTGGATAGTAAGGTGATGAGAAACTAAGTTTGATACCAAAGCTGTCACAAAGGTCTTGCAACAACTTGTTTTTGAAAGATTTTCCATTATCTGTTATCAGGCGATGAGGAACACCAAAAACGACAGATAATGTGGTGGTTAATGAACTCGACAATTTTTTCTTTTTTGATTGAAATGAGTGGAATATCCTCCACCCATTTTGTGTAATATTCGAGTCGCTGTGATTATCCAACGGTGACGTTGTGAAGAGGTCGGGTGAATCTCACCAATAAGGTCTAAACCCCATTGTGAGAAGGGCCAAAGATCTCGAGCGATCTGGAGCGGGTGGCTAGGAGTATGTTGAAGGTTGGCATGTTGCTGACACATAACACAACGCTTAACATATTCGTAGCAGTCGTTATTGAGAGTAGGCCAATAATAACCAAGGCGAAGGATTCGTTTGGCCACGGCAAGGCCACTGAAATATGGTCCACCACAAATACCGTCATGGACCTGTTGGATGGTATGAGTGGCCTCCGCGCCAGTTAGACAGTGAAGGAGGATGCCATCAAAGCCACGTTTATAGAGGAGTCCCCCCATGACAACATAACGCGAAAACACTTTTAAGAAAAGCATGTTTGCCGTTACTAGTAAGGTCAGGTGGGAGGATAGAGATTGTAAGGTAGTCGTGAAATTGGTGATACCAAGTATCCTGCGAACTAGTAGACACAGTATTTATCATACAAACTACCGGGGTTGAATAGGATGGGGCAAAAATTTGCTGGACCACAACGAATAGTTCAGAGTCAGTTGGTGGCGGTGGGAATTTGCGAGGCTAGGGCAAGCCATAGTGTCCGCAAATTTTTTAGTGGAGCGTGGAATGGTTTGTATAGAATAGTGGGTAAATAAGGCTAGAAGTGAAATCCATGTAGTGTTTGTATTTTTGAAGTTCCTCGTTTTTGCATTGGTAGATGCCCATAACTTGATTGACTACCAATTGAGAGTCGCCAAAAAATGTTGATAGATTTGATACCTAAGTGTAACGCAACTTGGAGACCCAGAACAAGGGCCTCGTATTCCGCTGTATTATTAGTGCAAGGGAAATCAAGTCGGAATGAAAGAGGCATAGGTTCAGCGTTGAGAGGAATGAGAACAACGTCGGCTCCCTCCGCCGCGCTGGCATTTAGATCCATCGAAGAAGAGGGTCATTGGGTACGACTCCTCCGTGAGGGAAAGAGTAGCGATGAGTTCGTCGGGAAATGTAAAATTGGTAAATTGTTCCCCAGGTAAAGGAGCTTCTGCAAGTTGGTCTGCGATGGTTTATCCTTTGATTGATTTCTGGTGGACAAACTCAAGGTTGAGGTCGGCGAGAAGCATGAGCCATCTAGCAATGCGTTGGTTCAGATGAGGTTTGGCATACATGTAATGGATGGGGTCTGTATTGGTGATGACGAAAGTCTTGTGATTTAGAAGGTAGTGTCGGAGTTTGGTGGCCACGAATGATAGGGCAAGGCACAATTTTTCTACATGTGTGTACCTAGTCTCATAGTCCACAAAAGTACGACTTATATAATAAACGGCTTGTTCGCGATTCTCAGAGTCACGATGTGCAAGCATGGCTCCTACAGCGTGGTCTGTGGCGGAAAGGTAAAGGTAGAAAGGGAGGTCATCTTGGGGTGGGATAAGCACGGGTGGCTGCAAGAGATAGGATTTGAGAGCTTCGAAGGCTTGGTGACATTCTTCGCTCCATTGGAATGCAATATCCTTTTTAAGGAGGTGATGGAAAGGTTGATACCGATCCGAGAGTTGGGAGATGAAACATCGGATAGATTGAAGCTTACCTTGTAAACTACGCAATTGTTTGAGATTTTTGGGTGGGGGCATTTCTAGGATAGCTTTGAATTTAGATGGATCGACCTCAATGCCACGCAAAGAGACGATAAATCCAAGAAGTTTTCCCAAAAGAACACCAAAGACACATTTCTTCGGTTGAAGGCAGACATAATATTGTAACAGGCGATCAAAAATAATGGTTAAAACATCGAGATGTTCACTACGATGTTTAGACTTTCCGAGAAGATCGTCGACATAGTCTTCAAGGATAGTGTGCATAATGTCATGAAAAATGTAGGTCATAGCCCGCTGATAGGTAGCACCAGCATTCTTAAGGCCAAATGGCATGACACGATAACAGAAGGTTCCCCAAGGGGTTATGAAGGCAGTTTTGTGTTGATCGGCAGGGGCAACCAAAATTTGGTTGTATCCTGAAAAGCCATCCATGAGAGAGAGCTTCTCATGACCTGCAATTAGATCAACAAGTTGGTCAATGCTAGGTAAGGGGAAGTCATCCTTAGGGCAAGCGAGGTTAAGATCCCAGAAATCTGTGCATATCCGAAGTCCCCCTATCACTTTAGTGACAGGTACGATGTTAGAAATCCATTGAGGATAGTCAATAGGCAAGATGAAGGAAACAGAAAGGAGTCCTTGGATCTCCTCTTTGACCAAGAGAGCAATGCGTGGATGCATTTTTCTCAATTTCTTTTTGACTGGTTTGGAATTGGGGTTTAGGGTAATGTTATGGACGGCAATGGTAGGATCAATTCCTGGCATGTCAGCGTAAGACCATGCGAAAGCTTGATTGCGAGCACGGAGAAAGGTAGTAAAGGCGGCTTGTTCTGATGTGTTAAGGGATTGTCCAATCTTCACAATGTGAGGATCCTTCTCCGTGTGGATGTTGATTTCTATGGTAGATTCGTTCAGCATAGTTTGGGTTTCAGATGGTAAGGCTCGTTGAATATAAGAATCATCCGCGCCAAGGTAAGTGAGAATGGAGTCGTCATCCTGGCATTCAACAAAATTAATCAAAGGTGAATCCTCTGCGATCATGTCTGGATAAAGAAGGGGCAAAGAAGATGGGTCGTCATTATCGCGTTGATAAGTGAGAGGACCTATGAAGATAGCATTTATGAAAAAGAAAAGTTAGGAGGGATGGATTCAAGGTCTATAGATTCTGCGGGTGATGATGGCAAAGTGGGTGATGATGGTTTGGTAGGGGCGACGTCTTCTTCTTCTAGGATACAGCTGACAGGAGGTTTCTCCTGTGTAGGTGTTTCGGGAAAACCGAGACCACTGCGATCATTGTGTTTACGGGTAGTCATGGGAATGAGTGTATGTCAGCCTTGTTCGTAAAGGCCAAAACCAAAGCCTTTCCACGCACAGCGAGTCAAGAAGGTGAGGGCGAAATGATGATTTGTCAAGTATTGAAAATTGGATTGGAAAGGAACCACACCAAGAGGAGGTTCAGGGGTAATGGAGGATACGTCAACACCCCCATACGTTAGGTTAGTGCGGCAATGGGGTGGTCCGTAAGAGATTATCTCCCCCACTCGACGGTCGTAGGTGGGATGTGCATGTAATTGTCCGTACTCCTACGGGGTAGGGAAATAACTAACGTTATATAGGCGGTACTCCCCCAGCGTAAGGCGCTGAAAAACATCTACTAAGGGGTCGGAGGTTGGAATGTTAGCTGCGGGAAGGGAAGTGGTTTTTGCGATGGTGGTTTCATCAATTGAAGGCGTAGGCGCGGTTGAGGTGGATGGTTGAGGTACATTTGAGGAGGATGGTTGGGTTGAATGTATGGGTGTCTTGATTGGTATAAGCACATCGTTAGGGTGGTATAACATATTGCAGGTTTTAAAGGGGGAAGGGTCAGCTTTTACGGTGTAAGACTTCCCCTCGTACTCAAATTTTATGCATCTATGTAATGTTGAGGGAACGCATCCCATGGCTCGGATCCAAGGATGACCCAGCAATATATTATATTGGAACTCTCCCTCCAAGACATAGAAGAGTTCGGGTAAAGTACGTGGTCCTACGCGAATGTTGAGGATCACGGTGCCTAAGGTAGAAGTAATAGCGTCATTGAATGACCGCAACATGATGGGGTTGGCACACATGCAACTAGAAGGGATATTCATCTGTTAGAAGGCTTTTGAAGAGATGATGTTTAGGCTAGTGCCCCTGTCAATCATAACCCGACGTACTCGAATGTCCCGGACGTAAGCGGAGATGAAAAGGGCAGGGTCAAGGTCTTCTGTACCAAAGTCGACAATTTCATCTTCCGAGAAACTAACTGCAGCGGGTTGTTGTACCGAGACAGAAGTGGTGGGGGAAATGGATTGTTTGGTGAGAGAATGTTTCGCTCAGAATGTTTCGGCTTCTGGGAATAGAGTTGCTTCTATCCTTTCATTCCTTTTAGAAACAGATGAGGTTAGGGTTAGGAGGAATACCTGTTGAATGTCGAGATGGTGTGCGCGTACCGTAGAGAAAGATCAGGCTGACTGCGGAGAACTCCTTTTTGTCTTGGAAGGACTACCTGCAAATAAGAACACAAGACCACAAGATTTTGATTAAACAATAAATGAGGAAACTGCCTTGGGCCCAGGAAATATAAAACTTCCTTTCGAAGGTGGTCAGTTCCCCTGCTAATATGAATTAACACAAAAGACTGCAAAATATCAATTAAATTGTCTCGTTGAATTGGGTAGGGGAAAGGCTGGTTTTCTGGTTTTGATCAGAGGAACCGATGCCGGTTACTGATAACTGATGGCGGTTACTGATGACCAATACCGGTGGGTTCTAGGATCTTCTTGGTAGCTATGGTGTTTGTAATGGCTGGTTTATGGATGATATTAGGAAATGGGATGATTAGAAGCAAAAGAATGACAGTTAGATGCAATGGCACATTGGGTAGTGGATTCAGAAACGGATTTAGGAGGACTGAGATTCAATAAGCATAAGAAATGTTATAACAGAGGACATGCAAGATGTGACTTACTGGTTTTGACCAAGATGCAAGTTGATCTCCTTGGTTGTAAACACTTCTGGTTTCTTTACTCATCTCTACTCTGTCAAGTGAAGATCTGGGCTCTGTTCCTCGCTCACAATGCTCTCTGTTGATCCGAAAATCCTTTGACTGATCTCCAAAATGAAATTCCAATCCGTTGTTTTGGTTTGGGGAGCCCATTTACAGGGAACCGATGGCGGTTGCGTAACCGACGGCGGTCGAGTAGGAACCGGCATCGGTAAGGAAAAAGTAGGCTATTTTTAGTAAAATAGCCCACCTTCCCTGCTTTTCTCCCGAGAAATCAGTTGCGGGCTTGGTCAAGTGGCTAGAAGGTCGGCTTTGGGTGCGAGTAAGGAGGCATTAGTTATGGATGTGAGTCTAGACCAAGTCATGGGTCTTAATTAGGTTAGTTTAGGGTTAGGGCTAGGTCATGATGAGGTGGCAAAGTGAGGTGGCGGGTAAGGTGATGTGGATTTATCAATTATAAGGTAATTAATAAATAATTGTGTAAGGTTTAGGTGATGAGGTTAGATTGGGAGAGGAGATGCGGGTCACAAGGGGTCGTAAGACACAAATTTGGTGTCTACAGTTGGCGTTGGTAGGGTAAAGTGAAAGTTAGCATTCCCAAGGAGTAGGGAATCGTGTCCTGATTAAGGTCAACACACAATCCTAGAGCCGATAAAAAGAGGCAAGAGTGTCACGTAATTGAGAAGAGCTAAACAAACCACATATTAATGTAGGATGAGCTTGAATCCCTAGGTACCTTGCATAGGCGAGAAGTCGATAGGTGAAAAGAGTGGTATAATCACAATATATCGGATATACGTCACGTCCCTTGAGTTTTTTTGCTTTAACAAATGGTGAGGTGAGGTGGTTGATGTGGGCGAGGGTGCAGAGAACTTATGATAAGATGATTATTCTAACAAAAGAGAATCAAACCTAAATAGACAAGTCCATGACTCAAAAGTGTTTTGAAATACTGCTTTTATTTTTATTTTATTTTGCTGGATATAGACTGATCGATGCGAGAAGTCTACATGGGATATGTATTTTGTTGTTCTTGAGGTCTTCACGAAGCTGATCAATGCGAGAAGCTTCTAATAAAGGCTGACTGTGTATAGCTGTCCTTCAAGGGAGCAGTCTATTTATAGTAGCAGATGCGGTGTTTATGTATAGCTGTCCTTCGGGGGAGCAGTCTATATATAATAGTAGCAATAGTTTGGCATATAGCTATCCTTCAAGGGAGCAGTCTATTGTATAATTTAGAGGTCTAGATGTCCGTTGGGCATAAAGCATCTAGTTTTTGTAGGAAGTTTGACTCAAGAAAATCCCATAAGTGTTTTAATTAAGAATGTGTTATTTTGATACTTTGAAGTCATGGACTAGACTAAAAAGGGGAAGACATCTTTTAAGGGGAGGTGATAATCAAACCATGTGATGGGATTTACCAAGGGACGAGTGTAAGGTAGATAAGAAGTGATATAACACTAATTTCAACAGTAGAATGGTCGAAGATGCAAGGCATTAAGGGGCTCAAGCTCAGGTTTACCATTAAGCGAAGCTAAACGATAAGTGCCTGATCCATAAGTGTGAGTGATAATGTAAGGCCCAATACAATTAGGAGCAAATTTTCCACGTTTACTGTTTTCTAGTTTGGTTACATGTTGATTCTCTTTGAGGACAAGATCACCAACCTTAAAAGTACGCTCATGAAGTCGTTTATCATAAGCATGCTTGATGCGTTTTTATTAGGCGATGAGGAATACCAAAACGACAAATAATGTGATGGTTAACGAATTCGACAATTTTTAAGCCCAAAGGGAAAAGGGAATGTGATCTTTTTTGATTGAAATGAGTGGAATGGCCTCCACCCATTTTGTGTAATATTCGGTTGCTGTGATTATCCAATGGTGACGTTGCGAAGAGGGTGGGTGGATCTCACCAATAAGGTCTAAACCCCATTGTGAGAAAGGCCAAAGATCTTGTGCGACTTGTAGCGGATGGCTAGGAGTATGTTGAAGGTTGGCATGTTGTTGACACATAACACAACGCTTGACATATTCATAGCAGTCGTTATTAAGAGTAGGCCAATAATAACCTAGGCAAAGGATTCGTTTGGCCATGGCAAGGCCACTAAAATGTCCACCACAAATGCCGTCATGGACTTGTTGGATGGTATAGGTGACCTCCACGCCGGTTAGACATCGAAGGAGGAAGCCATCAAAGCCATGTTTATAGAGGAGTCCCCCCATGACAACATAACGAGAAACACTTTTAAGAAAAGCACGTTTTCCGTTACTAGTAAGGTCAGGTGGGAGAATAGAGGTTTTAAGGTAGTCGTGAAATTGGTGGTACCAGGTATCCTGTGAATTAGTAGACACATTATTTATCATACAAACAACCGAGGCTGAGTAGGATGGGGCAAAAATTTGTTAGACCAAGACGAATATGTCAAAGTTATTTGGTGAGGCAGGAATTTGCGAGGCTAAGCAAGCCATAGTATCCAAAAATTTATTAGTGGAGCGAGGAATGGTCTGGATAGAATAACGAGTAAATGAGGTCAAAAGTGAATCCATGTAATGTTTGTACTTTTGAAGTTCCTCATTCTTACATTGGTAGATGCCCATAACTTGATTGACTACTAATTGAGAGTAGCCAAAAATATTAATAGATTTGACACCTAAGTGTAACGCAACCTGGAGACCTAAAACAAGGGCCTCGTATTCCACTGTATTATTAGTGCAGGGGAAATCAAGCCGGAATGAAAGAGGCATAGGTTCAGCATCAAGAGGAATGAGAACAACGCTGGCTCCTCCACCGCGCTGGCATTTAGATCCATCGAAGAAGAGGGTCATTTGATACGACTCTTCCCTAAGTGAAAGAGTGGCGATGAGTTCGTCGGGGAAATTAAAATTGGTGAATTATTCCCCAGGTAAAGGGGCCTCCGCAAGTTGGTCCGCAATAGTTTGTCCTTTGATTGACTTCTGTTGTACAAACTCAAGGTCGAGGTCTTCGAGGAGCATAAGCCATTGGGCGATGCATTGGTTTAGATGTGGTTTGGCATACATATAATGAATGGGGTCCATGTTGGTGATGACAAAAGTTTTGTGATTCAGGAGGTAATGTCGGAGTTTGGTGGCTACGAATGATAGGGCTAGGCACAATTTTTCTACATGTGTATACCTAGTCTCGTAATCCACGAGAGTACGACTTATATAATAAATGACTTGTTCTCGGCGTGCTGAGTCCCGATGTGCGAGCATGGCTCCTATAGCATGGTCAGTGGTAGAAAGGTAAAGGTAGAAAGGGCGATCATCCTGAGGTGGAATAAGCACAGGTGGCTGCAAGAGATAGGATTTGAGAGCTTCAAAGGCTTGGTGACACTCTTCACTCCATTGAAAGGCAATGTCCTTTTTAAGAAGGTGATGGAAAGGTTGACATCGATCTGAGAGTTGGGAGATGAAACACTGGATGGATTGAAGTTTACCCTGCAAACTACGTAATTGTTTGAGGTTTTTGGGTGGGGGCATTTCTAGGATAGCTTTGACTTTAGATGGATCGACCTCAATGCCATGCAAAGAGATGATAAAGCCAAGAACTTTTCCCAAAAGAACACCAAAGATACATTTCTTTGGTTGAAGCCGAACTGAATATTGCAACAGGCAATCGAAAATAATGGTTAAAACATCGAGATGTTCACTGCGATGTTTAGATTTTCCAAGAAGATCATCGACATAATCCTCAAGGATAGTGTGCATAATGTCATGAAAAATGTAAGTCATATCCCGCTGATAGGTCGCACCAGCATTCTTAAGGCCAAATGGCATGACACGATAACAGAAGGTTCCCCAAGGAGTTATGAAGGTAGTTTTATGTTGATCGGCTGGGGCTACCAAAATTTGATTGTATCCCAAAAATCCATCCATGAGAGAAAGCATTTCATGGCCCGTAGTGAGATCAACAAGTTGATCAATACTTGGAAGGGGGAAGTCATCCTTGGGGCAAGCGAGGTTAAGGTCTCGGAAATCCATGCATATCTGAAGTCCCCCCATCGCTTTAGTGACAGGTACGATGTTAGAAATCCATTGAGGATAGTCAATAGGCAAGATGAAGGAAAAAGAAAGAAGTCGTTGAAGCTCTTCTTTGACTAAGAAGGAAATGCGTGTATGCATTTTTCTCAGTTTTTGTTTGACTAGTTTGGAATCGGGGTTTAGGGTGATGTTATGGACAACAATGGTAGGATCAATTCCTGGCATGTCAGCGTAGGACCAAGTGAAAGCTTGGTTACGGGTACGGAGAAAGGTAGTAAAGGTGGATTTTTCTAATGTGTTAAGGGATTGTCTGATCTTCACAACGTGAGGATCCTCCTCGGTGTGGATGTTGATTTCTATAGTCGACTCATTCAACATGGTTTGTGTTTCAGATGGTAAGACACGTTGAATATAGGAGTCGTCCGCACCAAGGTAAGTGAGGATGGAGTCGTCATCCTGGCACTCAACAAATTTAATCGAAGGCGAATCCTCTTCGATCATGTCTGGATACAGAAGGGGAAGAGAATATGGGTCCTTATTATCACATTGATAAGTGAGAGGACCTATGAAGATAACATTTATGAAAAAAAAAAGTTAGGAGGGATAGATTCAGGGTCTATCGACTCTGTGGGTGATGATGGCAAAGTGGGTGATGATGGTTTGGTAGGGGTGGCGTCGTCATCCTCCAGGATACAACTGACACGAGGTTTCTCCGGTGTAGGTGTTTCAGGAAAACCGAGACCACTGCGATCATTGTGTGTGCGTGTAGTCACGGGAATGAGTGTATGTCGGCCTTGTTCATAAAGACCAAAACAAAAGCCTTTCCAAGCACAGCGAGTCAAGAAGGTGAGGGCGAAATGACGATTTGTCAAGTATTGAAAATCGGATTGGAAGGGAACCACACCAAGAGGAGGTTCAGGGGTAATGGAGGATGCGTCAACACCCCCATACGTTATGTTGGTGCGGCAATGGGGTGGTCCGTAAGAGATTACCTCCCCCACGCGACGGTCGTAGGTGGGATGTGCATGTAACTGTCCGTACTCCTGTGGGGTATGGAAAGAGCTAACATTATATAGGCGGTACTCCCCCAGCGTAAGGCGTTGAAAAACATCTACTAAGGGGTCGAAGGTTGGGATGTTATCTGTGGGAAAGGAAGTAATATTTGTAACGGCGGTTTCATTAGTTGAAGGTGTAGGTGTGTCGGAAGTAGATGGCTGAGTTGGATGAATGGGTGTCTTGACTAGTACAAGCACATCATTAGGGCGATACAACATATTGCAAGTTTTGAAGGGGGGAGGATCAGCTTTTACAGTGTAGGACTTCCCCTCGTACTCAAATTTTATGCATCTATGTAAAGTGGAGGGAACGCATCCCATAGCCCGGATCCAAGGGCGGCCTAACAACATATTGTATTGGAACTCTCCCTCAAGGACATAGAAGAGTTCAGGTAAAGTACGTGGTCCTACATGAATGTTAAGGATCACGGTGCCTAAAGTAGAAGTAATAGCATCATTGAATGATCGCAACATGATGGGGTTGGCACACATGCAACTAGAAGGGATATTCATTTGTTGGAAGGCTTTTGAAGAGATGATGTTTAGGCTAGCACCCCCGTCAATCATAACACAACGTACCCGAATATCCCGAACGTACACTGAGATGAAAAGAGCAGGGTCAGGATCTTCAGCACCAAAGTCGATAATTTCATCTTCGAAGAAACTGACAGCAACAGCTTGCTGTACAGAGACAGAAGTGGTTGGGGAGATAGATTGTTTGGTGAGTGAATCAACGTGATTGGGTGTTAGAATAGAGGTAACAGGCAAGGTTTCATTAGGTAAAACCTCTATCCCTTGAAGGATTTCAACGAGAGCTTGTCGATGAGATTCAGAAGTCTGAATGAGATCATACAGTGTCATTTTTACAGGTGATTGGTGAAGCTGTTTGATCATAGTTCGGTGGGAAATGCCATTAGAGATGGGATAGGCGGGTCCGTGAATAACCACTTTAGGTGGTGGTGCAATCGGGATGTTTGACGGAGAAAGAGATGCCGCAGGTGTGTTTTCTTTCGCTTTCCCATTGTTTTTCTTCCCTCGAGTAGCAACACTAATCATATTGATCTCGTGAATACGAGAGGAGGAAGATGGTAGGGATAGGTCATGGTTTTCGAGAGGTGGGGCTGTAATAATGATAGATCTTGGTGAGGCGGGGACAGGTGGTATAGGAGAGGGAATTGAAGCTAAAAGTCTCTCTCTTCATAATTTATCTTTCTTAACTTTTCTATCTGAGAGAGGTGACTGACGCAATATGGCTTTCAATGCTTTGCATCCCTCTACGTCATGTCCTGGTGTGCGGTGGTAAGCGCAGATTTTAGACTCATCGTAACCTATAGGTCGAGGTTTAGATGGATCATAAGGTCTAAGTGGGGGTAGGGAAATGGTCACATTCTCTACCAACATAGCAAGGATTTTGGCGTAAGACCCTTTGAGTGGGTCAAAGTCAGAGGAAAATGAGGCTATTGACTGGGTCGATTCTGGTGATGACGTGGGTGGGTTGGTTCGTATGGGGCGTGGTTTAGCCAAGGAGTTTTGATAATGGGTTTTAACTAACCGTGGTTTCTTTGACGTAGAAGCTATGTTTAGTTGGTTGGATGATGAGGCCACAGATGATGTGGTATCAGAAAACAACCACGGAGAAATAGGAGTGACAAAAAACAAATCTTTTGATGATGGAATTTGTTTATGGTTGATAGGTGGACAGGATACGTGGGGTGACGGTGTTGCTATACCCTTGGATTTCTGTATGGGTGCAGAAGGCGTAGGTCACTTTAAAGAAAACGCAGGAGGTATGATATATTGATGTAAGGTAGAGGGATGGGGTCCCAATATGGAAGGTAGGTGTGACGACGAGGGTTTTAGTTGTGTTAACGGCATAGATTGAGGAGATTGAGTCTGTCTCCTAATGGGATGGACGGCTTTATTTTTAGATAAATCAAGCCGCTTAGGTGGGTGTGTTAGACTAGGTATGGGTGAGGTCCCAAGCGTAGGGGAAGATTTGGTTAGGTTAATAGAAGTGGATGAGGTATTTGGTAGAGATGAGGGGGGTGAAGATGAGGACATAGGCATTTTAAGCTTCTGTAAACACTTCGGGTATATGGTAGAGGCATCAGGATCGGTCATTTGCATTTGAGTAGAATATGGCGTACTCAAACGTTCCCATAGGACCTGTCTATCTTCTGGGGAATGACAGTCCTCACGTGTGAATAGGAACTTTTGTATGGAAGAAAGGTGGGTTGTGATTCCGGTCCACTGTGGGTGTGATACAAGGGGTATATGAGGCACTGTATCAATGGGCATTAAGAGGTCAACCGGTTGCTGAAAAGATTTAGGTGATGAAGGACTAATAGGTAGGAGGGTGTTTTTGAGAGGATCTGTCATGTTTAAAGAATGTGGTGATGTCGGTTCAAGAGGTTTCTCATCTAAGGATGACAAAAGAAGTGGCGAGCCTTCCTCTTGTACAGAAAGAATGGTAGAAGGAGACGTTTGGGAAATAGATAAATTAGATAACATCCGCTCACAGTCTTGCAAGGATGTGGTGTAAGAAGGCTCATTTATGAGAAGGGAACTCTGGGCGGTTAATTCCTTGATGGGTAAAGGAACGGAAAAGATTTCAGTTTGTCTTGATGACGAGGAAGGGGGTTCGTTTCCTACGTTAGTGAAGAGGTTTGATTCAGAATTTGTTCGATAGAGGTCTTTGGCTGGGAATCGAAGACTACATGGATCTCATGAACACTCTCCTCGGCTAAGATATCTTGGTTTAGATTACTGTTAGAAGAATGATTCGGGAATGGTTTGTTGAATATTTTCAAATTTCGGTTAGCAGGGGCGTTAGGATTATCGAGGGCTATATCCCCCGCATCAACCATTTCCTGCACTATGTTTTTCAACATCTTGCAGTTCTCATGACTGTGTCCCTTCACGCGGTGGAAGTTACAAAAGTCATTTTCTTTGTACCAAGAAGGTATGGCGCGAGTGGAATCAAACCCGGAGTGAGGTTTAACAGGAGGTAAGGTAATGGCTCCTGCTTTAAGCAATTTTTCCAATATCACACCATATGTTTCTCCCAAGGGAGTGTAGTTGATGGGCTCTGCTTTATACTTATAGGTGGTTTTTGGCAGGGTATTAGACGGTGGTTGGGATTTGACCATCACCGCGTGCATGGCCCCTTTTGATTTCGAAGCAGTCGATGGGTGAGGATTGGTGGTGTTGGGTTTGTTGGTGGAATCTTGGGTTCAGAAAGTGGGGTTTTTGTTGCGCAACCGCAATTTCTCTTCCTCTAAGGCTCGAATCTCTAGTTTTTGAGCCATAGTAAAGGCCTCGTCAAATATATAGAAAGTTTGAATTTGGAGGGTAGGAGAGATGTGCTTAGCACAGGCCCGCGTAAACAGTTCGATAAGTTTGGTCTGAGGCAATGCATACGTAAGTTGGTTGATAATGCCCCGCCATTGTCCAACAAAATCTGCGATAGATTCATCTTCAAATTGTCAGATGGCATAGAGGTCGGTGATAGATACTTTCTTGGCAATGTTAATGGAGAAATGATCCAAGAAAGATTGGGCTAGCTGGTTAAAAGAGAAGATTGAGTGCTGGGTTAAAGCACTGTACCACTCCAAGGCGGGTCCTGATAAAGACATGGGAAAGGTGTGGAGTAGTAAAGCATCGTCATGAGCAATCAGATAGCAGGCATGTCTAAATGATCGCAAGTGTTGTTGAGGGTCCTCCTTACTGTTAAAGCGGGTAAACTTTGGTAATTCCCATTGAGGAGGATATGAATGAAGGGGGACTGAAGGGTGGATAGGCTCCCGAAAAACTTGCTCGTATGTCAAGGCGCTACGACTTCCTGAAACAGAAGCCTCCAGATTTTGCATTTTGTCCATCATTTGTTTAATTAAATCAGAAGTTGGATGAGATGATGGTGTGGTTGTGGTAAATGGAGGCAAATTGGGCCAAGGGCCACCGCTAGACAATGGTGGGGTTAAATGTTGATAAGGTATGGAGGATGAATGTGTTGAGGCAACCGAATAGGGATGTCCTATATAAGCTGTTGAGGTTACTGGATATGTGTGTGGAAATGAAAAGGTGGGCGGAGCTTGAGAAGGAAAGCTCGTGTGGATAGGTGGCAGAGAGCAAGTCATGAATGGAATAGTCTGCAAGAGAGACGAGGTAGGAGCAGTTGGCGGTAATGACATGTTGGGCCCAAGATTAACCAAAGGAAAGCCAATCTGTGCCGTATGGACCCCTGAAGCTGCTGAGGTAGGCGACGGGACTAAGGATGCGGAAGGCAAAGCGGAGTTATCAGGTGGAGAAGGGGCTAAATGAGCAGCTATACTGATAGGCATGCCAACAAGGAGTTGACCGTCGGGTGTACGGTCAAGGGCATGAGACAAATAGTATTGTACAGCGCTAGGATTAGCATCCAGAAATTTGGCAAATTCTTTATCTCGCATAGGAATTTTAGGAACCTCGCTGGTGTCCGTAGGATTCCCCATAGAATGTGAAGGGGGTGATTTAGGCAAAGGCACAGAGCAAGCATGTGAAACCATGGCGGTGGCTTGCTTTCGAGTGATAACAACCATGGACAGGAGTACACAGTAGGGTTTCAATCTATCAAGAATAGAAACAGACTCAGAATGGTGAAATTGGTAGGTTGCTGGTTTGTCAGGAACTGTAAAAGACAGTAACCGATATCGGTCTGATAACTGATGTCGGTTAGACTATAGCCGACGTCGGTCAGTTAACCGATGTCGGTGTAATAAGACTGGTATAAGAAAATATAAGAAGCTGCTGATTTGATTGTTAACAACGCTCAGTACATTTATCAAATTGTTCTAAGGTGATCACAGAAGATAGTGTATAACAGAGAAAACAGAACTGAAAACAAGCAAGATGCACACGCAAATCCAGAGACTAACCCTAGGGTTAATTTTAATTATTGTGGGCTTATGCCTTTAGACACGGAATGATGTCAATCCTAAACAAAAGACTTAGGGGAAATGTCAAGTTTGTTTTGGCTTATAAGGTTACCTCAATCGGGCGGAGGAATACCGCGGAAAAGGGGGGATGTTTTGAGCTGTTGTGTTAATTATGAAGTGATTCGGTATGTGTTGTGCAGTGAAAGTAAGATTAATTTCCTGTCAATACCGTGGAAATCACCCCCACGTGTACGACCTGTTACTTAGTCTATGTTCACTAGAATTGAAAACAACAAGCAAGAATGTAATGCACGTGTTTTAAACCCAAATCGAAAATGATATTCGATGAAGCAAATAAGATGACTTTCACTAATGCGAAACTAGGAAAGCAAGACAAATTCTTTACTAAATATAACAAAAACAGCAACAGCAAGTATGCTTCCTAAAACGAAAGCAAGCAAGAGAAACAGAAACCCGAAATGGGTCCCACCGGGCGTGCCAAAATGTTTCGCACGGAATGTTTTGGCTCTGCAGAATAGACTTGCTTCTATCCTATCATTCCTTTGAGAAACAGATAAGGGTTAGGGCTAGGAGGAATACCTGTTGAATGTTGAGATGGTGTGCGTGTACCGTAGAGAAAGATCAGATCGACTGCGAAGAACTCCTTTTTGTCTTGGAAGGACTACCTGCAAGTAAGAATACAAGACCACCAGATTTTAATTAGACAATAAATGAGGGATCTGCCTTAGGCCCAGGAAATATAAAACTTCCTTTCGAAGGTGGTCAGTTCCCCTTTTAATACGATTTAACACAAATGATAACAAAGAAAGCTATTGCAAAATCACGATTTAGGTATCTCGTTACAAAGCAATAGAAGCTAAACTATCAATAATAAAGCGTCACGTTGTTTGTTCGGTTACTGGTCGTTGATACATTCAGGTTGAGTTAGAGGGATAAACCAGACTGGATCTGAGGTTGTTAGGTGGCAAATAGGCGAGAATAAGGTTTTGGGGTATAAGTCACAGTGACCGACGCCGGTCACTGGGTAACCGACCGCGGTTAGAGAACCACTGCCGGTAGGGGATAAACGATACCGGTAGGGTCAGCAATCTAAGTGCTTCTGGATAGAGGTTGGTTGCAAGGTGATTGTGGGGTTATTAAGATTGGGGGATGGCTGAGGGGAATGATGGGAGGATAGGGAAGACTCAGAGTGTGGTAAAATGGCCTTCTGGGCAATATCAGGATGTATGGGTGAAGGTTAAGTGCAGTATGTTGCTGGTAGTAGATCTAGGAATAAACTTATGATTACTATTAATCAACAGTTCAAGAAAATGGTGCTTAGAAACATATATAAAACACTACTCACTAGTCCCTGATGCAAATGCAGGTTTCAGGACTGTGATGATGAAGACAGGACCCAAGTTGGATGATCTGACAATCCAAGATGAGTTATCTCCTCTTCTGATGCTCGGATGAGTGTTACTGGGCTCTGGTTATTCAGTTGCAGTCTTGGGCTTGATGTCCTTCTCTGCAAACTCTTCCTGTTTCTTCACTTGTCTCTGCTCGGCCAAGCAAAATCCGGATCCTTTCGATGATTTCTCTTTTTCTTGATCAAATTCAAAATCCGATCCTTTGTTTTTGGTTAGAAGTGGTCATTTACAGGGAACCGATGGCGGTTACACAAACGACGGCGGTCGAGTAGGAACCGGTATCGGTTAGGTCAAAGCGGGCTATTTTTTGGTAAAATAGCCAGCTTTCCCTCCTTTTCTCCCGAGGGATTGGTTGCGGGCTTGGTCAAATCATTATGAAGTTGGTTTTAGGTGCGGATGAGGAGTAATTAGTTATAGGTGTGGAATTGGACCAAGTTATAGGTCTTAATTAGGTTAGTTTAGGGTTAAGACTAGGTCATGATGAGGTGGCGACATGAGGTGGCAGGTATGGTGATGTGGATTTATTAATTATAAGGTAATTAATAAATAATTGTGTAAGGTTTAGGTGATGAGGTTAGGTTGCGAAATGAGATGCGGGGCACAGGGGGTCGTAAGACAAACATTTGGTGTCTACAGTTCTCTATCAAATTGACCCCAAACTCTTCACACCATAAAATCCAAAATAAGCATCACAAGGTGGGAATACATTTCCCTCTTTCAATTGGAAGGTATTCTTGCCCAAATATCCATAATGCAAAGAATGTGGATGCAGAAATGGCTAAAGTAACCCTGTGGACCTTCCATCCATGAACTAATTTTGACTATTGGGGTAATTTCAGGGAGACAGGTAAGTCCAGTGCTCATGTGCCCCAATTAGAAGATATATGGATTCATTTTCGGGACGAGTACATCATGCGGAAAAGGGATTATGAGAGGTTAACTCTTGATGAAGTGTGGTAGTTTGGATTGGCTGATGTGCCAAAGGACTTGCAGGACAATGATGAGGTCCTAGATTCATCATACAGGAGAGTGATAATGTTGCCAATCAACCACTGCCATGGGTTGATTGGTATGTGGAAGAATGCAGCAATACTAAAGAAAGGGCGGGACCCATTCTAAAGAGAACTTTCAGTTGGTTGGCCACCTTGGGAATCTCACCCAAAGGGGAAAATCAACCTACAAATATAGGGTCTACATCAGCAGTAAACCAACCAACACCCACAAAAGGAAAGAGGTCGACTCAAAGGGTTCCTACCATTCCAAAGAAGATCTCATTTGTGGTTGGTGGCTCATCTCTTTCTAGGTCTGTTGCTCCCAAGATTACATCATCTACAGTGCCAGTTACTGAGGTAGTTGAAGTGAGTGCCTCTCCTAGTATCATCTAGGATCCATCACATCTTCCCCTTCCTCCATTATCACTTCCAATATCAGTTCCTTCCACTTCTACCATCATTTCTTCCTTCCCATCCCCTTCTATGGCCCAGGTATTTTCGTCACTTCCAGTTCTATCAGCTGGGGATAATATTGGGTCACCCATTTCCTCTTCACTTCCTTTGACACTCCCATTTTCTTCAATTTCAACCCACAACATTACTTTGTAAATTCCTATGGCTGTCCTCACACCCACACCTTCCATCATTGCTACCTCTACTCAGATATCAGCTGGCATTTCTAGTGATCTTTCTCTAACTGATACTTCAGGTATCAGATCTGCTACTCCATCTTCCTCAGCTCTAGCCATACCAGAGTGGTTATTTAGACAGACTCCTAAGAAAAAGAAAAAGGTTCCTCTAGGAGATGTGATAGATCTCAGTATATTGGAGTCCATGCCCAAAAGATAGGCCAAGAGACCAAGAACCATATCAAGTCTGACGGTTAATCCATCTGGAGAGCGTGTGATAGAAGTGGCTACCCTTGTTGAGGGGAAAACTAAAGAAACCATCACAGCAGTAGACTACCAGATCTCAAAGTTCTCATTGGGGAAGGCTACTCATGAAGGAGCCAAGATAGGATGTACACACTGCTCTTGGGGCCCTTTTGGAGAAATATGACAAAGACAAGGCCACCAAGGATGAGCTTAAGGCCAAAGTCGAGCAGCTCACTACACTGCTGCGTAGAGTAACCCAGCCCACTCCATCCACTGACATCTCAACTACTACGGCCATGAAAATTTCATCTACAATTGATGATATTTCCTATCATGAGCTCGAGAAGCTAGGCCAGAAAGGGAGAACAGTGAATGGATGGATGGAAAGGATCTTGCAGGAGGCCAATCCTTTGATTAAGGAAGCCGTTGAGATTTATAATGATTTACAGGTTGCAAAAACCACCATTGCTAAAATGGATGAATATTTCTCTGAAGATAATAATAACTTAAATTTAACTTTGGCAACATGGAGTGACATTAGAGAAGAAGATTCTGACTTACTTCTTCAGGAAGAGGTAATTGATGATGCCTCTAAATTGTTCAAATATCAAAAGGCTATGGAATTCCGGTGTCAAGTGCTACAAGATCTGATTAAGAAATTAGAGGAGAAGTGAGTGGAGATTACAGATGCCCTCAATGATATCTCAGAGGAGTTTGACAATGCCAACTGCAAGTTCTTCAATGAAAATATCGATGCTCTTCCTGAGGACCAGATTAAGGAAAATTTCAAAGATTTGGTGAAGTGGGATGATGATGTTGCGAAGAATTTCAATAGTGACTCCATTGATCAACTGGTTCTATGTCAGAATTTCATAGGGAGACTAAAGAAAGTCACGAATAATTTTTGAAGGTTATAAACCAGGATCACAAAAAAGATTGAGACAACGGACGTAGTGAATCACTATGCATGTGGACCTGGAGATGAAGAAACTCCGGGTGTTATCTAGCACTTCTTCGAGTACAGACACCGAATGGTTGTATAGGAAGAAGAAAAACTAAAACTTGTAGAGAAAGGAGATGCAAGTGAATCAGGATCAGGCCAAAGCTGAGCGGCCATGAAAGGACAGGTTCAAGCTCTGGAATCAGTTAAATTTGTAGGGTTGACTTGGTCAACTTTTTGTAACAAATTTTGCTATTTTTATGGGAGCCTGTTCCCTTTTATTAATGACATTACTATTTTTAGTTAAATGTTAGTTAAAGGCCTAGCTGTAATGGCTCAGCCTAGGAACTTATAAATAGTGGAATGCTTCCATTATTTGATATATACATTTTTAGAGATTTCTGGTGAAGTTTCTCTTCAAGCTTGGAAGAGTGCTTTCAGAGTTTTGTTGAAACCTTTTAATTATATTCAGAGTTTCCTTGCACTTGAAGATCTATTTTATTGTGTTGAATGATTAGTCATTGTATGCTTTGTGAATGTGATTCCTTGGCATTATTGATTAGTTTACCTTTATTTCAGATTATCTGTTTCATATTGTGAAAAGAATAGTGTGGTTACTTTTCATCAGTTGTGAGAAACTATTTTCCTTCTGTTGATTAAGAGTTGCATTATTATTATCACTTAGTGGATGCTTGACATGTGCTTGTGATTATCCTCTTGATAAATTATCTGTGTATCAAATCAAAGCTGATCTTTATATTGTGTATGTTTAAAGTTTAACAAGGAACGTGTGCTTCTAGTCTGTGGTATTTTATCCTTTCCAAGTTGCAATAGGTGAAGGTGGCTAATGATGCAAGCATCATACCCACATTAACCCTTCCAGAAGTTGAACACCCCTTTTCTTGGTGCATCACCACTTCTAGAATAGATTTTATTTCTTTGCATTCTCTCTCCCTAATCCCATGAAATATTAGCATAGGTCTAGTTAGCCATCTTTCTTACATCAGAAGTAGTGTTGTGTTTAGTTTAGGAAGAGGAAGCTGGCCTTCTCCAGAGGTTCACCTCAAGCCCAAGTCCCACAGCTTGAGAGGTGATCCCATGTGTCCCAATCACACTGAATGTCATGATTAATTCTCAGGCCATTCGGGGGGTGCAGTGATTTGGTGACAACAGTTTTTGGCATGCCCGGTGGGACAGAGTTGGTACCTCTCTTCTCATTCCATTGACACAAGGTACCTGGTGACTCCATCTCTCTAGATTTCAAAGTTCAGTACATCAACTCATGCGAAGGATTCACACAAGAGCTTCTTTAAGGTGAGACAATTGTTATCATATAGAGCTTTCTTTGTCTCCCCAAGGAGAAGGGGAAGAAACCTTTAAGTACCATCAGTTGCCACTTTACCTCGTAGAGGGCATTCAACTCCTCCTGAAAGACATTTTCCTTCACCAAGACACAACCATATTTTGAACGTCATGATAGCCAATGCTTGTCCTCCTTTCAATACCAGCTATCCTTTGTTTTTAGCACAAAGAGATGCCATACCAACAAAATTTTTGAAATGTTTACCATTTTATAATGGAGAGATTAATGTTTCACCTCGTGAGCACATACTGGATGTAGCTAGCATCTTGCGTTGTACATAGTATCACAGAGGATAACATAGCAGTTCAACTCCTTGCTACCTCATTCAAAGGGAGAGCACTTCAATGGTTCTAGAGTTTAACTGCTGGATCTGTTACCACTTGGAATGAGTTAGGCACAAAGTTGTGTAAGTAGTTCGAAGACAAAAGTGATAATCTCTCACTTGTAGAACAATTTCATACTATCAAGCGGTCTCCTCAAGAGTATATGAGTGATTTCAACCTCCATTTTGATAAGACTTGGAAATGGATCCCAGACACTTGTAAGGTCATCCCCAGATAGTGCATTTCTATATTACTTACGGGCATTGAATAGTGATGTCACCATCATGATTCAATCCATGGGGGGAACCATTATCCCTGATGCTTATGAAATCACTGTACGAGCTGAAAATTGCTTAATTCAAGCAGGTAAAATTGCTCCTAGACCTCCCATACCTATTTTTGTAGAGCTTGCAGTCCAACAGCCAGTCATTGCCCCAATTCTGACAGCTTCTACTCTGATAGCTATGCATGCATCCAATCCCTCAAATGATCTGGCTGAGGTGAAGTCATTATTACAAACTTTTGGGAATGAACTCGTAGCAATGAAGAGGCAGCAGTCCCAATATACTCACCCCTTCCAATCCCAATATCAATAAAATCATCCTCCATTTCAAGGAAATGGTCAGCCACAGAGCCAAGCCATAACCCAAGCTACAAATGTGAAGCCTTTAAATTTTTGGAACCCTTCTGCTGCCAGTTCTTTTAGAGTTATAGTCCCAGTCCAGAATAACCTCATCCAACACTATGAATGGTGCTACCCTTGTTCTCAGCCCCATAATCAGAATCTCTACCCAAATGGAGTTTTAAGTCAAGCCCTTATGGTCCAAAGTATATCCTCTTTACCTAAATCATTTGCTGAGCTGTCTACTTCTGAAAGTCAAGACCAACCTCTGATGAAACCACACTACTAAATTGGAAAGCAGAATATTTTTGTGGTTTAAATACTAATGCCTCTACTGTAGCATCCAAAACACGTTCTAAGAAAAGGGAAATAGATACACAGTCTTCCAATACTTCCTTGAGGCATCTACTTCTCAGTCCCCAACACAAGTACCAGATGGTAAAGACATGAAAAAGAAATCATCAGAAATATCCGTTGATCAGTCTACAAAGAAAGATGGAACTTCAAGTATCACGATGCCTAATAAGCATTATCCAAAGGAGGACCCCAATGCCCCAAAAGGCATTAGCAAAGTGGGAGCAATTCCATTCAGCATTGTGGAGAAAATGAAGAAAACCAATTTGAGTGTCACAATGTGGGATGCACTCTCAATTCCTTCTCAAAGGAACTTGCTACGAGAGGCTTTGAATAGTTTTGGCACTACTAACCGATCATCAGGTCAGGAAGTAGCAGTGGCAACCAGCTTATGCCAACTTGAGATGAAGATACATGCTAAGACCAATAAGCCCCCACCATTTTATATCTCACTAATTATTGGTGAGCATTTGGTGCACAATTGTATGATCGATTCTGGAGCCAACAGTTCTGTAATGCCTAAACAGGTCACAGATGTACTGTAAATTCCATATACTCCAATTACAAGAGGGGTTGTTCAACTTGATGGTACTGTAGTCCAAACTGTGGGGGTCATTAAAGGGCTTCAACTTACTATCCATGCATGTCCTAGCTTGACATTTACACAAGACATATCTGTCATTGATCTTCCTCCCCTCTTTGCCATTTGTTTATCATGGATTTCACCACAAAAATGGGTGGTTATTTGTCATCAGACTGGTCACATATGATCTTGAGGACCAAGTATGGAACTAAGGTAACTATAAGGGCAGAACCAATCTATCACAATCACGTGGAACCTTACACATCCAAACCCATAGAAAGTAATTACGCCATTTGTGATCATGAACCAACTACTCTTGTAGAGGAGGTGCCTGATACAGTGCTTGATGAGGTAAGTATAGACCATCAATACGACCCGTATGCTGATTTATTGGCTAACGAAGAATTTGGTCTGTTGTTTTTGGATGAGACTGGATTGGGAACTTATTGTATACATGAAGAAGGTACAATCGTGCCTCAGTTGGTTAAGACACCCAGTGATTCTGAAGGACTGTGACAGCTTTTCTTCGATGGTTTAAGGAGTAAAAATGGATGTGGTGTAGGAGTCATGATAATTTCTCCTCAAAGGGATAAATATTTCTCATCTTTTTTATTGCAGTTCAGCTGTACTAATAATGTCACCAAGTATGAGGCTCTTATACAAGGGTTGTAGCTAGCCCAACAAAGAGGAATCAAATCCCTGATCATTTTTGGTGATAGTGAATTGGTGGTTCATCAAGTAACAACCCACAGTGCATCAAAGAATGATCTCTTAAGATCATATAAGAATCGAGTTTGGGACCTAATAGAGGAGTTTGAAGCTTTCAGAATTCATGCAGTTCTTAGAAATCAAAATCAAGATGCTGACAGGCTTGCTACTATCGAATCTCAATATGATATACCTATGGACCTCATGAAGGAAGGGCAGCAAATAGTCAAAATGGTTGTCCATCCCGCAGTACCAGATAATGTAAGTAGTTGGCAGGTTTTTGATAGTGATGAACAAATTGTTCTTTTTCTACAACAAGAAGCAGAGTTCACTGCCAAACACCAAGGTAAATTGTAGGAATCCTATGGTGACCAGGTCATTCAGTTGAAAGGAAAAAAATTTCCAAAAGGCTTGGTCACGCTTGAATCTATCTTCAATTCGGATGACCAGTCCAAACGACAAAGCACAAATATGGTGGTCAAAGAAGAAGATTTTGAGGAAGTTGAGGTGGCCAGCGAGAAATGTTTAAAGATTGGTAAGGTATGCACTGCTCAGGAAAAGGAAGCTTTCATTGAATTGTGTCGAGAATATCATGATATTTTTGCATGGAGCTACAAAGACCTGCATGGTTTTGACCCAGGCCTAGCTCAACACACGATTGAACTGGATCCAAACTCTAAGCCAGTTCATCAAAAACAAAGGCCAATCAATCCCAAGGTTGAGCCACTAATGAGGAAAGAGCTAACCAAGCTTATCGAAGCCTACATAATTTTTCCCATCAAGCATTCATCGTGGGTAGCTAATCTAGTGCCCGTAAGGAAAAAGAACAGAGAGATTTGGCTTTGTGTAGATTTTAGGGATTTGAACCGTGCCTCATTAAAGGATCATTACCCTCTTCCATCAATGGAACAGATCCTCCAGACAGTGGCAGGAGCTCAAAGGTTTTCTCTGCTGGATGGCTATTCAGGGTACAATCAGATTCTGGTCCAAGAATCTGATCAATTCAAAATGGATTTCACCACTAAGTGGGGCACGTATGCATACAACAAAATGCCATTCAGATTGTCCAATGCAGGGGCTACTTTTCAAAGAGCCATGGACATGGCATTTAAAGGACTCATCAATGATATGATCTTGGTTTACCTCGATGATATAACTATCTATTCCAAACATGCCGAAGATCATATTGCGCATCTAAGGAAAGTTTTTCAAAGGTGTAGAGAGTTTGGGGTCTCACTAAACCCTAAAAAATGCATTTTTGTAGTTCAAGAAGGCAAGTTATTGGGGCATATTGTTTCAGCTGAAGGACTCTCAATCGACCCAGCCAGGATTCAGTCAATTTTGTCTCTATCCCTCCCAAGTCACAAGAAAGGTCTCCAGAGTTTCCTGGGAACTATAAACTTTGTTCAGAGATTCATTCCCCAATTTGCAACATTAGCCAAGCCACTAACGGCCATGCTTAAAAATAATTCCCTTTCTCATGGAAAAAGGAAGGGAGAGAAAGTTTTGAGGCTATCAAAACTACTATTTCCCAAGCTCCTACACTGGTAAACCCCCAGTTTGACAAGGATTTTATTCTCTATGCTTTCGCAGGTCATGAGAGTATTTCAGGTATCCTCACTCAGCAGAATGATGATCTGATGGAGCAACCAATTGCCTTTTTCAGTCAGTCTCTTAAGGAATATGAACTCAAGTATTCTTTCATCAAAAAATAGGTCTTTGCAGTCATTCGAGCTCTAAAAAATTTAGGCATCATGTTGTCTAACAACAAGATCCATTTAATGGTTTCTCATCCTGGCGTTAAAGAGTTTTTGTTGAATAAGGAGATGAATGAGAAACGTGCTGGGTGGATCACAAAAGTAATGGAGTATGATGTACACATTAAAGTTACTAAACTTGTCAGAGGCAAAGGGATTATGCCAGCAGTTGGCTACAGACATGGAAATTAAGGATGTTAAGGATGTTGCACTCTTCAATATTGATGAAGGAAATGATCAGATTGATTGGTTAACTAAGATGGAAAATTTCCTCCTCTCAGGAGTATATCCTCCAAATATGGATAAGATTCAATGACATACTTTCCATCTCCAGTCTATTCCATATGTTGTGGTAGATGGCATTCTTTTCCAAAAGGATTTGAATGACGTTCTTTTACGCTGCATCAAACCAGAGCAAGTGAACAAGATATTGGAGGAGTTCCACAATGGGCTGTCAGGAGGACATTACTCGGCATGAATGACTGCTACCAAGATCATGCGAGCTGGTTACTACTGGCCAGACTTGTTCAAAGATGCCCATTTTTGGGTAAGGAAATGTAAGGAGTGTGCTCTTTTTGTAGGCAAACAGAAGCTGACAGCTCTCCCATTGCATCCCATTCAGGTGGATCAACCCTTTGTTCAATGGGGGTTGGATTTTATTGGTATGATCAATCCTCCATCCAGTGAAGGACATAAATGGGTCCTTACTACGACAGATTATTTCACCCGCTGGACAGAAGTGGTGGCCTTGAAGGAGAGCAATGAAAAAGTTGTCCTTGAATTCTTGGAGAATATCATGACAAGGTTCGGTGTTCCATTTACTGTTATCTCTGACAATGCAATGGCATTCCTCAGGATGAAAATAAGTGAATGGGCCATCAAGAATGGGGTCTATCTCAAGACTTCATCTAACTACTATCCACAGGGAAATGGGTTGGCTGAATCCAGCAATAAGAACCTGATAAGGATCATCAAGCACATGATGGAGGCCAACAAAAGGACCTGGCATACACAGCTTAAGGTTGCTCTATGGGTAGATCAAATAACACCTAAAAAGGCCATTGGGGTTTCACCTTTCATGCTTGTATATGGAAGGGAAGAAAAGTTTCCACTTTCCTTGGAAATACCTTCCCTGGATTTGGCTTATCGGCTTGAAGTTATGGAGGATGAGGCCTTAACAGTGAGGTTTTCAGAACTCATGGAACTAGAGGAGATTCAAAACACTGCCATGAATACATTGACAGAACATCAGGCTCAGGTTAAGAAATCCTTTGACAGGAAAGCCTCTGAAAGGTTGTTCAGGGAAGGGGATTTGGTTCTAAAATGGGATGAAGATCGTGCCAAACCAGGAAAGCACGCCAAGTTTGATGCTCTCTAGAGTGGGCCCTATGTTATTACAAGCTGCAAAGAGGAAAATTCATTTTTCCTATCCAGACTCAATGGAGAAGAATTTCCCATTCATGTGAATGGGATACACCTCAAAGCTTGCTTTTGAGGAGGTTCCACCCTGTACAGTTTTTTTGTTTTCCTCCAAGTGCTCTGCACATTGTTTTGTTTGTCTTTTCTTTTGTTTGCATTTTTTCTGTTTTGATTTTGGTTTTTAAGACTCCCTTACCCAATGTTTTGCTTAAGGCTACTGGTCTAAAAGCTTAGCAGGCAAGCTTTCCCTGGAGATCACCAAAAATGTTAACCATTTAACCTACCCAGAAGAAGGCTATATGTCAGACTAATGTTTTTAATAAATCCTCACACAATGAATTTTGCTAAGGCCGAGAATCTGAAATGTTTACAATTTTCAGACTTCAGAGTTTTTTCTCTTTCGGAGTTTTTAAGCTCAATTTCAGAATTTCTTTTGAATTTTTCCAAAGTCCAAATTTCTGAAAGTCTAAATTTTTGTACTTTCAGGTTTTCAGGTTTCAGAACTTTTTGGCTCATTTCATCTAAATCCCTCTCAGACTTCCAAAGTCTGAAACTCTGAAAGTCTGAATTTTCAGACTTTCAGGTTTCAGGTTTTTGGAGTTCTCCGAGTCATTTTAGGATTTTTACACGTGAAGTTTTCCGAAGTCTGAATTTCTGAAAGTCCAAATTTTTGGACTTTCAGGTTTTCAGGTTTCAGGACTTCTCAATCACCAATTCATCTTTTTCTTCCCATTTTTTCCAAAGTCTGAAATCCTGAATTTTTAGAATTTTAGACTTTCAGGTTTCAGAGCTTCAGAAATTCTATGAGCAATTAATTTCCACCTACCTCCATATGGATCATAAATTTACCATTAATGTCAGGATTTCTATATAAACTCAGATTTTTACTTTTCATTTTTACCTGACACTTTCGCTCTGACATTTCACTCTTGTACTTTGCGGCATCTTTTTCAAGGTATGTTTTTTGGTTTTATTTTCTTTTGGTTTAGGTATTTTTCCTCCTCCTTCTCCTCATTTGGGTTTTCTTTTGTTTTCCCTCTGTGTTTTCTTGTGATGTCATTCTTTTTCACCATGTTTTGTTGTGTGAGTTTTCTCCAGGTTTTCAAGTATGTTCAAGGGATCTTTTTAGGTCCCTCATACTTCCTCCCATTTCTCAATTTCCAACTTAGTTTTTTAACATTCATTTTGTAGTTTCCTCCAGATATCATCCTTTCATAATTATTCAGAAAACTCATCTCAAAGAGTTCTTTCAGCAAATCACAAGGTGGGAAAATTTTATTTGGAGAATTCCTTTCAGAAAAATTTTGGAGTTTTGGGTTTTTGGAATTGGAGATTTCAGATTTTCAGAGATTTCAGATTTTAGGTTTTCAGAGAATTTTTTCAGGTTTCAGAGTTTTTTTTTGGAGATTTCTTTCAGAGAATTGGAGATTTCAGGATTTTTAGAGAATTTTTCAGAAATTTGGAATTTCAGAGAATTGGAGATTTCAAGTTTCAGAGATTTCAGATTTCAGGTTTTCAGAAACCTCTGAGCTTTGGAAAAAGGAGATTTCATTTCAGAGATTTCTTTCAGTGATTCCTTTCAGACTTTTTCAGTTTCATTTCGAAGTGATTCCTTTTGATTTTTTAGTTCAGAGTTTTCTTGCTTTTAGGTTTTCAGAATTTCTACAACATTCAACTCCCGAAACACAGGTTTTGATGTCTACCTCCACTTCAAAGGGAAAAGAGAAGATGAAGTACACATTTCTTGGGGTTGCTCCCCAATCCTGCTTGACCTCTGACTTAGGAAATATCAGGGACACCGATCTAGGAAAAATTGATCTTCATGAATTCTGGGAAAGATTAAAGGCCCCAAACAAGAAGCCATGGATGCAGGCCATCTATGATAGTGGTCTTTCCCTTTTTGCCATTTTTCCCACATCTGTGCAATGCCCAGAGTTTGTCCTAGCTGCAGCAGCCCACTACGACGAGGACTCTATGTCGATAAGAGATAGTGATGATAAGGTGGTGATCCGTCTGGACCCAGATTTTCTTTGAAGACTTGTTTAAACTTCCAGACGTTCAAGATTATGCCACAATCTCACCTGAAATAGTAGTTGAACACTGGGATAAAAAAGAAGAAGTATGCTCGAAGGTTATGATGAAATCCTACCTGACTAAGAATTTCACCAAGTTTCCCAAAACTATACATCGATCAGATTTCATTCAGGAAGTCAACGATCTCATTGTGCTTTTAAGCAGAGTTTCAGGTCTTCCTTCTGTAAAGGAATTCCAAGAATGGATGTTCTTGTACATAGCAACTATCAAGAAGAATGACGAGTTTATCCGATGGGGTGAACATATTAGTAGCAACATTCGCTATCAGTTGGGCAAAGTGTCAGAAACTAAAACTTCTACATGACATCTTTTCTAGTATATGCGGCTACTACTATGGGGGATTTTGCAGGATTGAATACCAGGGGTGTTCACAGCACCTCCCAAATATACGAGTTTTATCCCCAACTTACTCTGGACGAGGGGAGTAAGCACTTCCAAAGAATCAATGACACTTTCTTCATTGTTGTCCTCTATCGTTTCGACAAAGAGCTATATAATCAGAGGGTTTCCGATGAGGCTTTCCAAGAGGTGCGAGAATGGGGAGAAATCTACTTTCAGTTTCCCACATTCACCTACATTTGGATTCTAGGTTTCATAGGCACCCCAAGCAAGTTGCCAAGGTGCCCCACTGACAAATGGGTTCTTTTGGAATTGGTTCGGTAGTTGTTGGATTACCATAAAATCCAAAATAAGTGTCACAAGGTGGGAATGCATTTCCCTATTTCAATTGGTAGGTATTCTTTCCCAAATATCCACAAGGAAAAAAATGTGGATGCAGAAATGGCTGAGGTAACCCTGCGGACCTTCCATCCGCGAACTAATTTTGACTATTGGGGTAAGTTCGGGGAGACAGGTAAGTCCAGTGCTCATGTGCCCCAATTAGAAGATATATGGATTCATTTTCAGGACGAGTACATCATGTAGAAAAGGGATTATGAAAGGTTAACTCTTGATGAAGTGAGTAGTTTGGATTGGCTGATGTGCCAAAGGACTTGCAGGACAATGATGAGGTCCCATATCCATCATATAAGAATGATAATTTTGCCAATCAACCACTGTCATGGGTTGATTGGTATGTGGAATAATGCAGTAATACTAAAGAAAGGGTGGGACCCATTCTAAAGAGAACTTTTAGTTGGTTGGCCACCTTGGGAATCTCACCCAAAGTGGAAAATTAACCTACAAATATAGGGTCTACATCAGCAGTAAACCAACCAACACCCACAAAAGGAAAGAGGTTGACTCAAAGGGTTCCTACCATTCCAAAGAAGATCTCATTTGTGGTTGGTGGCTCATCTCTTTCTAGGTCTGCTGCTCCCAAGATTACAGAATCTACAGTGCCAGTTACTGAGGTAGTTGAAGTGAGTGAATCTCCTAGTGTCATTTAGGATCCATCACATCTTCCCCTTCCTCCATTATCACTTCCAATATCAGTTCCTTCCACTTCTACCATCATTTCTTCCTTCCCATCCCCTTCTATGGCCCAGGTATTTTCGTCACTTCCAGTTCTATCAGCTGGGGAAAATATTGGGTCACCCATTTCCTCTTCACTTCCTTTGACACTCCCATTTTCTTCAATTTCAACCCCTAACATTACTTTGTCAATTCCTATGGCTGTCCTCACACCCACACCTTCCATCATTGCTACCTCTGCTCAGATATCAGCTGGCATTTCTAGTGATCTTTCTCTAACTGATACTTCAGGTATCGGATCTGCTACTCCATCTTCCTCGGCTCTAGCCATACCAGAGTGGCTGTTTAGATAGACTCCTAAGAAAAAGAAAAAGGTTCCTCTGGGAGATGTGATAGATCTTAGTATATTGGAGTCCATGCCCAAAAGATAGGCCAAGAGACCAAGAACCGTATCAAGTCTGATGGTTAATCCATCTGGAGAGCATGTGATAGAAGTGGCTACCCCTGTTGAGGGGAAAACTAAAGAAACCATCACAGCAGCAGACTACCAGATCTCAAAGTTCTCATTGGGGAAGGCTACTCATGAAGGAGCCAAGAAGGATGTACACACTGCTCTTGGGGCCCTTTTGGAGAAATACGACAAAGACAAGGCCACCAAGGATGAGCTTAAGGCCAAAGTCGAGCAGCTCACTGCACTGCTGCGTAGAGTAACCCAACCCACTCCATCCACTGACATCTCAACTACTACGCCCATGAAAAATTCATATACAATTGATTATATTTCCTATCATGAGCTTGAGAAGTAAGGCCAGAAAGGGAGAACAGTAAATGGATGGATGGAAAGAATCTTGCAGGAGGCCAATCCTTTGATTAAGGAAGTCGTTGAGATTTATAATGATTTACAGGTTGCAAAAACCACTATTGCTAAGATGGACGAATCTTTCTCTGAAGATAATAATAACTTAAATTTAACTTTGGCAACATGGAGTGACATTAGAGAAGAAGATTCTGACTTACTTCTGCAGGAAGAGGTAATTGATGATGCCTCTAAATTGTTCGAATATCAAAAGGCTATGGAATTCCGGTGTCAGGTGCTACAAGATCTGATTAAGAAATTGGAGGAGAAGTGAGTGGAGATTACAGATGCCCTCAATGATATCTCAGAGGAGTTTGACAACGCCAACTGCAAGTTCTTCAATGAAAATATCGATGCTCTTCCTGAGGACCAGATTAAGGAAAATTTCAAAGATTTGGTGAAGCGGGATGATGATGTTGCAAATAATTTCAATAGTGACTCCATTGATCGACTGGTTCTATGTCAGAATTTCATAGGGAGACTAAAGAAAGTCACAAATAAGCTTCGAAGGTTGCCAGCCAGGATCACGAAAGAGATTGAGACAGTAGACGTAGTGAATCACTATGCGTGTGGACCTGGAGATGAAGAAACTCAGGGTGTTATCAAGTGCTTCTTTGAGTACAAACACCAAATGGTTGTATGGGAAGAAGGACAACAAAAACTTGTAGAGAAAGGAGAGATAGGTGAATCAGGCCAAAGCTGAGCAGCCATGAAAGGACAAGTTCAAGCTCTGGAATCAGTCAAAGTTGTAGGGTTGACTTGGTCAACTTTTTGTAACAAATTTGCTATTTTTATGGGAGCCTGTTCCCTTTTATTAATGACATTACTATTTTTAGTTAAAGGTTAGTTAAAGGCCCAGCTGTAATGGCTCAGCCTAGGAACTTATAAATAGTGGAATGCTTCCATTATTTGATATATACATTTTTAGAGATTTTTGGTGAAGTTGCTCTTCAAGCTTGGAAGAGTGCTTTCAGAGTTTTGTTGAAACCTTTTAATTATATTCAGAGTTTCCTTGCACTTGAAGATCTATTTTATTGTGTTGAATGATTAGTCATTGTATGCTTTGTGAATGTGATTCCTTGGCATTATTGATTAATTTACCTTTATTTCAGATTATCTGTTTCATATTGTGAAAAGAATAGTGTGGTTACTTTTCATCAGTTGTGAGAAACTATTTTCCTTCTATTGATTAAGAGTTACATTATTATTTTCACTCAAGTGGATACTTGACACGCGCTTGTGAATATCATCTTGATAAATTATATGTGTATCAAATCAAAGCTGATCTTTATATTGTGTATGTTTAAAGTTTAGCGAAGGAACGTGTGCTTCTAGTTTGTGGTATTTTATATCCTTTCCAAGTTGCAATAGGTGAAGGTGGCTAATGATGCAAGCATCCTACCCACATTAACCCTTCCAGAAGTTGAACACCCCTTTTCTTGGTGCATCACCACTTCTAGAATAGATTTTATTTCTTTGCATTCTCTCTCCCTAATCCCATGAAATATTAGCATAGGTCTAGTTAGCCATCTTTCTTACATCAGAAGTAGTGTTGTGTTTAGTTTAGGAAGAGGAAGCCATATTTCTCTAGAGGTTCACCTCAAGCACAAGTCCCATAACTTGAGAGGTGATCCCATGTGTCCCAATCACACCAATCTTTTCATCGTGCATGTTACCTTATAGCTTATGACTAGGACCTCATGTGGAGAATATTTCCCATGTCCTTGGTTGGTCCTTCTTTAAACTAGTATAATAACATTATGTAATACTCCCTCTTCTCTTTCGCATTGTTCAATCAAGTCTTCCTCAAAAACTTTTCAATCAACATCACCCGTAAAATCACTATTACAAACCTCTATGTAATTTAACAATTTGAAGATGAATCTATTGTTGACTTCATCACTCGGTGGAGAGGTGTTATAAATCAAATATAATTTTCTCTCCCAAATACTGAGTTGATTGAGTTATTCTCTTTCTCTTACACCAAACACATTACATCTACACTAAAATTCTAGTCCTTCTAGATGTTTTACGAAGCCTTCACTATGGCTCAAAAAATTGAGCTTTGTGCTCTTGAAGACTGAAGGGTAAAAATTATGTCAAATAAACCAAAACTTGATTTTTTCATCTAAACCATATTATAGTTGAGAAAAATTCAAGTCATCATCCAACACAAAATTTGTCAAAACACACCCAAAGAATGTTCAGAATGATCTCATCATAACTACACTCCTATCAGTGAGTCTTATTGTATAATATTTGATAAACTCCTAGATGCCAAAATGATAATTTTCCCTGCTATCCACCCCATCAATACATCCATCTCAAATCTCTCTTGGTACAAAGATAATGATTATTCCAAATACCATAGCGTAAATGGCCATGAAATTGAAAGGTTTCATTCATTCTGAAACATCTTCCAAGATCTAATTGATAAAGTTGATTTACAATTAGATAATCCTAATGCTCCTCAAAATCAAAATTTGGACATCTTTAAACAACATTTTCCAAATCACTCTCCATCTACTAGTCAGCTAAAAATGAATCACATCTAGACCCATTATACTATAAACACATTCAATGAACTGTAACATCTTGGTCATGACTGTTACTATGATTAATTCCACTTTTGACATTGCAAACGTTGACATGTGATTTGTCTTAGGAAGGTGTATTCTTTTGACGTTAAAAATCATGTTTGCAATGGATAAGTTATTACTATCCATAATTCATGCTTGTTGTAACTTTGTTTACTTTGAAGTGAAGCCATTCTTCTCTGTGAATTATAAGTTATAAATTTGTACCATTGTTTTCACATTTTCCATATGTTAATAGCACACCTTGAATCAATTTCATTGATCCAAGGTATGCTTTAGTTCTTCTTTATTGTCATCTTGTTAATTGACATGCTGAATGAAACATATTATGGAACTAAGGTGTGTTTTGTTGTAAATTGTGAAGGACCTGACTTCAGGTGTCCTTACCTGGCATTATGCTGTAAATGCTGAACATAGACCTTTGTTATAATTATTTTATAACATTGAGCAACATAAGTAGATTGAGGATATGTTAAGGGATTAATAAGGAAAATACCTTATTCTTAGTCAGAATGGTTGGTGCTATTTGGATCTGACCTAAATCATAATTATTATCCTAATTGGATTTTTAACCTAAGGTAACAATACTTACCTAGGACCTATTACTAAACTATTACGGTTGATGCCTAAAACTATGTTGCAGTACCCTACCCTATATGGATTCCAACGTAAGGGGTTATGACATATCCTAAGATGGTATGTTATATGGTTATGAGTTTTGAACTAACCTAAGATAAATTCTAAAGACCTAGGAACTAAGATGGAAACCTAACTAATGTTAAGGTAACCTAAACTATTACTAAGCCTAAAGGGGACCTAAGGGTTACGTGGAAAAAGGAAGGTTGGCGGAGATTTCTTCTAAGGTATTAAAGAGGATTAAATCTCATTCATTACATCTTAATTTGCCAAGTTTGGTGGAGGCAAGGAAGGTAGGTAAGATGCCTAGCTGACATCATTACTAAATTTAAAATGCATGTTAAATTTTGAAATCAACTTTGACAAATTTTAAGTGGTTGTGGCATAAGAAAAGAGAAGGAATTTTCATTTAATGCATTTAATGACATTGATTACGGTGAAAATACCTCCTAGGAAAGATGAGAAGTAGGTTTGTGGGAAGTTGTTGGTCATTTTGATTCCATTTTTGACCCTTTGTGATCTTGGGTATCTTCAACCTATTTCTAAACCTATGGAAACATGGAGGGAGTTGGGAGATTTGACGTTTGATGTTGTTTTTGTAAAAAGAGGTTTTTGGGAGCTTGGTTGGAGATCTTCTGTAAAGAAAAAGAAAACACTATTAGGCATGATAGGCTCTTCTTATTAAATTGTTCTACTTTTTATTAAACATCTTCATTAAAAGAACTCTGCTCTCTTAGAAATGAATGGTTTTTTGGAAATGCCTAGGTGTATATTGATATGATCTTCTGTTTGAGTTTTCTATTTGGAAAAAATTCAATATGCATATTTTCTTGATGTATGTGTGAGTAAATCGTGTTTATCTTATTCGAAATTGGAATGTTACTTAAGCCGTGTGGACTTCTGATCTCCTGTGCTAAATTTTTTTAATGAAAAACAATGATTGTTTTAAGATTTAATTAGGGTTATCTTTCCTTGCTAAGAGAAGCTAAGAAAATTGATGTTTGCAGTTGAAACTATAAGTGGGTGTAAATTTTATCACTATTGTTAAGATCATGATGAAATGGGTGTTTGGATTGGTGTTTTCTTGTGGATTCAACTTATTGAGAGTAATAGTATAAAAGTTACTTCACTTGGATCTTATACACTGTGATTTCTTGGACCTTCGTTGACTATGTAGAAACTTGAGTCATTGCTATGAGGGGAGATAACCTGAGTTTTGGTTCTTTAATTTTGAAATTTCTTTATGCATGGTAGCACCTGTCTGAACTTGCATAATGTTAATCTAGTTGCTTATACTTGTAAGGTGGGTGAAGACTGTTAAATCCTACTTGTTTTGGATCTGGATGATTCTTTTTCTTCAACGAATTGATGACAGGGTTGATAGTTTTCATGTTGTCATAAATTGGGGAAGGGGCATTACAGTATTCTCTTTATTGAATTCGACTTCGAGTGTATGGTTGGAGTCTTGTAATTTTTTTTTATTTTTCTCTGTGATTGGTTTGGAGCTTGAAACTCTTTCCCAAGTTGAATGTTGCTCCTTGATTTCTGTGAAAAATTAAGGGGTCTGGGTAGCTTGAAGATGGGTCTGGGAAGGAAAAATTATTTTCGTTATTTTTGTTTGTATGTATTGTATTTGAAAAGAAATCAAGATCTGTCTTGGATGTTCTAATTCGTCATTGTTCTCTTCCAATATCTGATTTTAAAAGGAGAAATATTCTTTGTTGATGCTTTTGTATTAGAAAGAATTAAATAATTTTGTTGCTGAGCTTGTTTCTTTAAAAAATTGCATCGGTTTTGTGTTGTGGTGATTGTTCTCTTTATTCGATGAGAAGCCCTCTCTTTAGATATATGTTGCTAGTTTCAATTGTTATTCTCATATCGCTTCAATTTCGATCTTGTTGTTTGTGTTGTGGTGGTGGTTGAATTTAGGTGCTGTTAGGTAAGGATTCTTTCTGTATTCTTGGAACATCGACTGTGTTTAAACATTTAATAGGATGGATTATTAGGATCTTATTTCTCTTTTTGAGTTGGCTATGCATCGATTTTTTTCTTCGAAATGTGAAATGATTTACTTTTTATTATTTCTCTTCTTTGAATTATTTAATGCAATGTTGTCTTCGTTGAACATCGAAGGATGACTTAAGTTATTTTCCTTTCAACTGTTTGTTGTCTCTCTTATTTACTAACCCTGTTGAGGCTGAATGGGTAATTAGACAGATAACCTACATTTCTTATTCCTATTGATTCGATAAATTGAAATTAAATTGAAACTTGGTTTAAGTGTTGGAAATATGGGAATTCTCATTTTGGGATGTTGTTGGTTCATTCTAAATTCCATCCTTTAAAACTAGAATGAATTTGACTTTTTATATCGAATGAGAATTATGTTAAAAGATAAATATTATGATTCATTGTTTCTTAAAAATAATTCTCCTTTGAGAACTATTAGAGTTAATATTCTTCTTGAACCTTGTTTGAATCAAGAATTAACTATATACATTATAGTATGAAACAAATAAGTAATTGGGATGAAATGTTACTTATCTATTGTAAATTCTCTTATGATATTGCTGATTTAAGAATGATGATTAATCATGATCCTTACTTAAAGTAATGTGGACTGTTCATCATGATCTCCCGTTTTGATCCTTATTTCTTATGTGATATCTATTTGAATTGCTTAAATGTTTCAAAAAGTCAGAGTTCTTTTTATGAGATAGTTAATTAAAAGCACATCATTTTTATGTTTAGTGTTTATCATGCTCAGTTCGATGAATTGAACCATGCTAGAATTTTTTGTAGATGGATTTCGTAAGTGATAAAAGAAGAAAAGTTCTTGTATGATGCTTCCTGTGTTTACTTAAAAGTTGGATCTTTAATGAGGAATTATTATTATTTTTGAGATGTAATTGAAAAAAGGGAAAATTTGTGAATTTTACTTAATCTTATAAACATTGATTGACATGAAAGATGTCTGAAATGCTTAAAACTGTAAAATATGTATTTTGTTTGATAAATGGAAAAGGGATTGAGTGTTATTGATCTTTGATGTGCCATTATCTTTTGGGATTACTGAAAGGAGATTGTAAAATTATTCTTATTCTCTTGTAAACATATCTGTTTTGGATTATTTCATTTGCACTCAAATGAAATAGATAAAAAGAGTTTTGATACTTTATTCTGCTCTTAAATGCAACTTTTAAGTTGGCATGCATAGAGGAACTCTCAACTAGTTCAATATGGTTTATTCATTGACAATAATAAGCCCATGCTTATTTTTGGCTAACTCCTCCTCCTTTTCCTTTGCTGGTACTTAAAATGAATTATTTACATGCTTTAAGGACTCAAAATTTCTTGGGTATGATTCCATCAGATAGAGAATTTTCTTACCTTTCTAGAAAGGTAAAATTTTCCTCCTAACTCCTTGTAATTTTCAAGTTATGGCTCGGTGGAGTTTTTTGGGAAACTTCTCCCTAGACAGGCCCACAGCCAATGAGAAAGTGCCATGTGGAAGGGTAGAGCAGCTGATGCCGAGGGGCTGTTGGGATTTTTGGCACTTTGGTCAAAGGGCGCAAAGAATTTTTTTTTCCCAAGCACCCACAGATCATTTTGAAGCCGACATGTGTCCATGTTAAGGCAGAGTGGTAAGGCACGGAGAGATTTGGGGAATTTTTTTTTGGCTAAAAATTAGCCCAAAGAAGGGTTTTTGGAGCCTAGGTCAGGCCCAATCATATTGAAGCCACGTGTCATACGGTGTGGAGTCAGGACCTGGAGGAGAAGTTTTGGATTTTTACCAAAACCAAAAGCAAAGATTAAAGGAGTTTTTGGCCCATACCATGCCAATCAATGTTTCGACCCTGTTTGAGTTTTTCAGCAGGGTGGAGAGGAATTTTTGGGAAATTTTCCCAATGTGGCAGAAATTACAAGCGAAAAAGGGTGCCAATTTTTGAGCCTAGGATTCCATCAGCAAACCAGGAGGTGATGTGTCATAGAATGGTGGAGTGCGGGAGAATTTTGGAAAATTTTCCTGACAAAGTGAAAAATCAAATTTTGGCAAAGGGACAAGTTTTCAAAATGCTGATTGGAACTTCACGCCAAGGTGGCCCAAAAGACTGAAGGCCCAAAAATTTAGCCTTGTAAAGCCCTATCTTTTTGCCCGTGTAAAAATTGGAGGAAAATGATGCATATGGTCCCCGTGGATTTCAGAGATTAAATTTGAACACGCACCAATCAGACATTTTGGAAAGGTCTATCGAGCCCCTCCGGGGATTTTTTGGAGGAAAAATAAAAAAATGGATTTTTAAAGTGCCATTGACCCCGCTAACCTAGAATGGAGAAAATGTTTAAAACATTTTCCCTAAAATGCCTTTAAGGTGCTACCAAATTTTTAGCTTCAAATACATTTGTAGTTTTGCCCTGAAAAATAGTGGAAATGGTTGCCATTCTTCCACATGCCAAAGCTTGGTAATTTTCACTCATTTTTATATGGGAGGAAAACCCTAAAAATGTCTATCTCATTGACCATAAATGAGATCATATTTTCATCCCATGCATGGTTTTAGGTTGTTTCTTTACCGAATTCATCATTTTTCTTCCAGACATGCAAAACAGAATGCATTGAAAAGATTAGATTTGATGGGTAAAATTGCTGATTTGAAAGGGTTAATGGTGGGTGGTTGAAGAAAAAGATAATATTTACTTCCTCCTCTTTTTTCACTTCCTCTCGTTCTTCATCTTACATTGTAAAAGATGTATTTGGCTCATTTTGAAAAACAAAGGGTTGAACATTTCTTCTCTTGTAAGCTCTCTTTTCCCTCTTAGCAGGTGATTTGAGAGTTTTTAGACCTCTCAATCAACTGTAACATATTTTTTACCTTCAGGTAATGCATCGTATTTTGAAATCTTGGGAAATGATAATGTATGTTCTGTGATTGATTTTCCAATCCTCTCATGTATTTATCATTGTCATTTCTGATCTTTCATTACATTCAAGCAATTTGTGCATGTTTTGTGTTACCTAATTTTATGATTTGTGTCAATTTGCAAAATAAAAGTTCACCACTCCTTTGGTGTATCACCTTGGTTAGCTTAGTTTTAGTTTCCCTTTTTGCATCCTCAACCCTATCTCCTTGGAATCTAGAGTAGGAATTTTGAATCATAAACCTCTGTAAATTGTTCATGCATACACTAAATCAGAGGAGTTGAGAACCAACTTCAATCTAGAGATTTTTCTCAACTTTTAAAGGTCCCACACCTTGGGGAAAACTCAATGTTGTGCAATCACACTGGATGCCTAAATGATCAAATTTTGAGAAATTTGATCAAAGATCATTTTAGGGGTGCTGTGAATTTTCACTAACAGTTTTGGCATGCCCTAGTGGGACCTTGGAGGTCTTCATCTTCATTACAACAAATTTGATGTGTAATTTTTGTAAGTTTTTTGCTTAAAAGAGCCCTGATTTACACATCTGGTGACTCTAGAAGGATAGAATCAAATCATTTTAGTATCTCAAGCTTGAATATTCATGAGAAGAATCCAAACAAGGTCAAGGACCAGAGAAGAGGGATTGTTTGAGTATCTTATTTGTAATTATCCCCAGAAAGAAGAGAAAGGGGCAAAGAAGGATTCAAAGGTCTCCATCTCCACCAAAAAGAACTCTATCAACTCCTCCACCTAGTAGACCTTTCATCCAATCAACAAGGGTTCTCAGGCCAATCAAAATGGCACAACCCAATCCTTATGTCAACTTTACTGGCAGCAGCCCACTTTCTCTCAATCCACAAAACCTAGTTCCAATTACAGCATTGAAGAACATCCCATACTTTACTGGAGAAAATTAGACCACTACTGGTGATCATGTCCAAGGACATTGCTAATGTTTGTGTAATCCATGAGATTTTTGAGATGGAATTATTGCTATCAAACTTGACTGGATCTTCATTCAAAGGGAAATCCTTGCAATGGTTCAGGATCCTTGAGGTAGGCTCTATCCAAAATTGGAACTAGTTGTGCATAACCCTCCATAACCAATTTGGAGAGAAAGGGGATAATTGTCTCTATTGGAGCAACTTTAGACAACTATCAAGAGAGCTCCCAATGAGTAGCTTGCAACAAACTTCAATTTTAGATTTCAAAGAACATGGGATAGAATCCCATTGGCAGTAAGGCCAATAGCTCAAGGTGCTTTCTTATAACTTTCTCAAGGCTTTAAATTCTGACATTTCTATGTTGATCCAATCCATGGGAGGTATGACTATACCTGCAGCTTACAACATCACCATTAGGGCTGAGAATTGTTTGATCCAAGCTGGTAAAATTGCTACCTAGGCCTCCTATGTTATATCCAAATTAGGAAGCCCAAGTACTAGTCAAGCACCTACTTTAGCTCCTACTCCCACCTCTAGAAACTAGAGTTCAAATGAAACTTCTACTTCATCCTCTAGTGCCTCAAATGAGCTCTTAGAAGTTATGAAACAATTACAAAATTTGGGAATGATTTGGTTACACTAAGAGACAGCAAGCTCAAAGTTTTAGGCCTTCTTATCAGCCTAAACTCATCCTAATAAACAACCATATCAGCCTAATAGGCCACCCAACCAGCTACAAATCAAAATCAAGTAAGGCCTCCTGCCAATAGGACCATTTCAGCCCTATAACCCCAATGATTGCATCTACCTCTAAAGCCTTAGTGCCAGTGAAAAATAATATAGCTCAAGAGTATGATTCTGGTGTTTCCCATGTAATGAACCTCACAACCAATCTATGTGCTTCAATGGTGCTTTGAACCAAGCCTTGTATGGTTAAAACAACTGGTGTAGAGAGTGAAGTGAGTTTAGAGAAACAAAACCAACAACAAGTACTGACATCTCAACAAGTACAACTCCAAATGAGACTACACTTGTGAATTGGTCAGGAAGATTTTTGTGGTGTGAATCAAACACCTTTCTCAAAGTAATCATTGTTAATGCTTGGTCATATAATTTCTAAAATTGATAGAAAATTTTTGTGGATTGTAGTGATATCACAGGTTGTTTGCAAACACAAAAAAGAAGAGGAATATTGGTGAAGGGAAGTCATTGGTCCAAGTGATTCACAACCTTCCATCACTCCACAAGGTGTTGGCAAGCAAAATGCAGTTCCAAATGTGTAAGGACAGCCCAAGCCACCTTCTAGACCAGCTCAAATGCCAGTCTGTTTAGCCCATGTACAAGAAAAGAATGTGTAGACTAAAGGGCATCAAAGAGATGGTTCAATCCCCATTTAGGGTTATCATTGAACTAAATGAAAATACCAATGTGAACATATCTATGTGGGAGTCACTATCCATCCTGAGGACAAAGATGATCTACTACAAGTAGAACCTTGAATTGGTCACCTGTAGACACCAAATTTGTGTCTCACGACCCCTTGTGACCCACATCCCATTTCGCAACCAAACCTCATCACCTAAACCTTACACAATTATTTATTAATTACCTTATAATTGATAAATCCACATCACCTTACCCGCCACCTCATTTTGCCACCCTCATCATGACCTAGCCCTAACCCTAAACTAACCTAATTAAGACCCATAACTTGGTCTACACCTACACCCATAACTAATTCCTCCTTACTCGCACCCAAAACCGACCTTCTAGCCACTTGACCAAGCCCGCAACTGATCTCTCGGGAGAAAAGCAGGGAAGGTGGGCTATTTTACTAAAAATAGCCTACTTTTTCCTAACCGATGCCGGTTCCTACTCGACCGCCGTCGGTTACGTAACCGCCATCGGTTCCCTGTAAATGGGCCTCCCCAAACCAAAATCAAAGGTGGAAGGATTTTTGGATCAACAGGATTATTGAATCATTGGGAGTGAGCGAAGAGAGTCCAGATCTTCACTTGACCAAGCAGAGACGAGAGTGAGCAGGAGATCACCAGAAGACTGCAACCTCAGACATCAGCCAGAGTTAGACCACAGCTGATCATTGGGAGGAGATCATCTTCTGATGGTATCAGGCTTACTTAGAGCATCAGAGTTCTTGGACCTGCATCTTCGTCAATAACCAGTAAGTCACATCTTGCATGTCCTCTGTTAATAACATTTCTTATGCTTTTTGAATCACAGTCCTCACCAAATCCATTCTGATCCACTACCCAAACTATGCTATTGCATCTAACTATCATTCATCTACCTCTCATCACCTTATTTCCTAATATCAACTATATACAGCCTTAAAATAACACAACTACCAAACAACACAACCAGCCCACAAAACAACCAACCTACAGATCCTAGACCATACCAATATCGGTTATCAGTAACCGGTATCGGTTATCCTGACTATAACCAAAAACCAGCCTTTCCCCTACCCAGTTCAACGAAGTAATTTAATTGATATCTTACAGTCTTTTGTGTTAATTCATATTAGCAGGGGAACTGACCACCTTCGAAAGGAAGTTTTATATTTCCTGGGCCCAAGGCAGTTCCCTCATTTATTGTCTAATCAAAATCGTGTGGTCTTGTGTTCTTATTTGCAGGTAGTCCTTCCAAGACAAAAAGGAGTTCTTCGCAGTCAACCTGATCTTTCTCTACGGTACGCACACACCATCTCGACGTTCAACAGGTATTCCTCCTAGCCCTAACCTTATCTGTTTCTAAAAGGAATGAAAGGAATGAAGCATTCCGAGTGAAACATTTTGGCACGCCCGGTGGGACCCATTTTGGGTTTCTTTCTTTCTTGCTTATTTTCATTTTAGGAAGCATACTTGCTATTTTGCTTCTAAAATTATTCACAAGGTTATATTATTTTGATAAAGAATTTGCTCTTGCTTTTACTATTTCGCATTAGTGAAAGTCATCTCTTTTGCTTCATCGAATATCATTTTCGATTTGGGTTTAAAACACGTGCATTGCATTCCTGCTTGTTGTTTTCAATTCTAGTAAACATAGATTAAGTAACAGGTCGTACACGTGGGGGTGATATCCACGGTATTGACAGGAAATTAATCTTACTTTCACTGCACAACACATACCGAATCACTTCACAATTAACACAACAGCTCAAACATCCCCCCTTTTCCGCGGTATTCCTCCGCCCGATTGAGGTAACCTTATAAGCCAAAACAAACTTGACATTTCCCCTAAGTCTTTTGTTTAGGATTCTGACATCATTCCGCATCTAAAGGCATAAGCCCACAATAATTAAAATTAACCCTAGGGTTAGTCTCTGGATTTGCGTGTGCATCTTGCTTGTTTTCAGTTCTGTTTTCTCTGTCATACTTTGTCTTCTGTGATCAATAATTGGACAAGTATACTAAACGTTGTTAAAAATCAAATTAGCAGCCTTTTATATCTTGTTAGCCCAGACTTATTACACCGACATCGGTTACCTGACTGATGTTGGATATAGTATAACCGACATCGGTTACGAGACTGATATAGGTTACTGTCTTTCCCAATTCCTGACAAACCAGTAACCTACCAATTTCACCAGTCTGAGTTTGTTTCTGTTCCTGACAGATTGAAACCCTACTGTGAACACCTGTCCATGGTTGTTATCACTCGAAAGCAAGCCGCCGCCATGGTTTCACATGCTTGCTCTGTTTCTTTTCCTGAATCACCCCCTTCACATTCTGTGGGGAATCCTACGGACACCAGCGAGGTTCCTAAAATTCCTGTGGGAGATAAAGACTTTGCCAAATTTCTGGATGCTAATCCTAGCGCTGTACAATACTATTTGTCTCATGCCCCTGACCGTACGCCCAATGGTCAGCTCCTTGTTGGCATGCCTATTAGTATAGCTGCTCATTTAGCTCCCACTCCGCCTGATAACACCGCCTTGCTTCCTGCATCTTTAGCCCCGTCTCCCAATCCGATGGCTTCAGAGGTTCATACGACCCAGATCAGCTTTCCTTTGGTTAATCTTGGACCTCACATATCACTACCACTAACTGCCCCTACCTCATCTCTCTTGCAGACTACTCTATTCATGACTTTCTCTCTACCACCTATCCACACGAGCTTTCCTTCTCAAGCTCCGCCTACCTTTTCATTCCCATACACGTATCCAGTAACCTCAACATCCTATATGGGACATCCCTATTCAGTCGCCTCAACATATTCATCCTCCACACCTTATCAACACTTAACCCCACCAGTGTCTAGCGGTGGTCCTTGGCCCAATTTTCCTCCGTTTACCACAATCACACCATCATCTCATCCAACCATGGATTTCATTAAATAAATGATGGAAAAAATGCAAAACCTGGAGGCTTCTGTTTCAGGAAGTCGTAGCACCTTGACATACGAGCAAGTTTGTTGGGAGCCTATTCACCCTTCTGTCCCCCTTCATTCATATCCTCCTCAATGGGAATTGCCAAAATTTACCCGTTTTAACAGTAAAGAGGATCCTCAACAACACTTGCGATCATTTAGACATGCTTGTTATTTGATTGCTCATGATGATGCCTTGTTACTCCGCACCTTTCCCATGTCCTTATCAGGACCTGCCTTGGAGTGGTACATTGCTTTAACCCAACACTCAATCTTCTCTTTTAACCAACTAGCCCAATCTTTCTTGGATCATTTCTCCATTAACATTACCAAGAAAGTATCTATCACCGACCTCTATGCCATCCGACAATTTGAAGACGAATCTATCGCAGATTTCGTTGGACGATGGCGGGGCCTTATCAACCAACTTACATATGCCTTGCCTCAGGCTGAACTTATCAAACTTTTTACACGGGCATGTGCTAAGCACATTTCTCCTACTCTTCAAATTCAAACTTTCCGCACATTTGATGAGGCCTTTACCATGGCTCGGAAACTAGAAATTCGAGCCTTAGAAGAAGAGAAATTACAGTTGCACAACAAAAAATCCCAATTTCTGAACTCCAGATTCCACCAATAAACCAAACACCACCACTCCTCACACATCCACCGCTTCTAAATCAAAAGGATCTGTCCACGCGGTGATGGTCAAATCCCAACCACCGTCTAATACCCCGCCAAAAACCACCTATAAGTATAAAGAAGAGCCCATCAACTACACTCCCTTGGGAGAAACCTATGGTGTCATCTTGGAAAAATTGCTCAAAGCCAGAGCTATCACCTTGCCTCCTGTTAAACCTCACTCCGGGTTTGACTCCACCCGCGCTATAACTTCCTGGTACAAAGAAAATGACTTCTGTAACTTTCACCGCGTAAAAGGACATAGTCATGAAAACTGCAAGATATTGAAAAACATAGTGCAGGAAATGGTTGATGCAGGGGATATAACCCTCGATAATCCTAATGCCTCTGCCAACCGAAATTTGAAAATCTTCAACAAACCATTCCCAAATCACTCTTCCAACAGTAACGTAAACCAGGATATCTTAGCCGAGGAGAGTGTTCATGAGATCCATGCAGTCTTCGACTCCCAGCCAAAAGCCTCTATCGAGAAAATTTTGAATCAAGCCTCTTCACTGACACAGGAGCCCGAACCTCCTTCACCACCATCAAGCCAAAGCGAAATCATTCCTTTACCCATAAAGGAGTTAACTGCCCAGACTTCTCTTCTCATCAATGAGTCTTCTTACACCACATCCCTACAAGACTGCGAACGGATGTTATCTAATCTATCTATTTCCCAAACGTCTCCTTCTACCACTCTTGCTGCACAAGAGGAAGGCTCGCCACTCCTTTTGACATCCTTAGACGAGAAATATCTTGCACCAACATCACCAAATTCTTTAACCATGACAGATCCTCTCAAACATGCCCTCCTACCTATTAGTCCTTCATCGCCTAAATCTTTTCAACAACCGGTTGACCTCTTAACATCTATTGATACAGTGCCTCATCTACCCCCTGTATCACACCCACAGTGGACTGGAATCACAACCCACCTTTCTTCCATACAAAAAGTTCCAATTCACACCTGAAGACTGTCATTCTCACAGAAAATAGGCAGGTCCTATGGGAACGTTTGAGTACGCCATATTATACTCAAATGCAAATGACCGATCCAGACACCTCTACCATATACCCTAAGTGTTTACAGAAACTCAAAATGCCTATGTCCTCAGTCTCACCCCCCGTATCTATACCAAGTAGCCCATCCACCTCTATTAACCTAACCAAATCTTCCCCTACACTTGGGACCTCACCAATACCCAGTCTAACACACCCGCCTAAGCGACTAGATTTATCCAAAAATAAAGCCGCCCCGTGCCACCTAGGAGACAAACTCAATCCGTGCCTCTATCACAATCAAAACCATCATCGTCACACCTACCTTCCATATTGGGACCTCATCCCTCCACCTTGCATCAATATATCATACCTCCTGCGTTTTCTTCAAAACGACCTACGCCTTCTGCACCTATACAGAGATCAAAGGGTATATCAACATTGTCACCCCATGTATCCTGTCCACCCATCAACCCTAAACAAACTCCATCATCAAAGGATTTATTTTCTGTCACTCCCCTTTCTCCGTGGTTGTTTCCCGCTACCACGTCATCTGTAGCCTCATCATCTAACCAGCTGAATATAGCTCCTGCGCCAAAGAAACCACGTTTAGTGAAAACCACGTGTCAACACCCCTCGGCTAAACCACCACCCGTACGAACCAACCACGCCCAAACATTACCAAAACCCGCACAACCAATACCCTCATCCTCCTCCGATTTTGACCCACTCAAAGGATCTTACGCCAAAATCCTTGCTATGTTGGTGGAGAATGCGACCATTTCCCTACCCCCACTTAGACCTTATGACCCGTCTAAACCTCGACCTATAGGTTATGATGAGTCTAAAATCTGCGCCTATCACCGCACACCAGGACATGATGTGGAGGGATGCAAAGCTTTAAAAACCATCCTTCGTCAGTCACCTCTCCCAGATAGAAAGGTTAAGAAAGACAACTTACGAAGGGAGAGACCTTTAGCTTCAATTCCCTCTCCTATACCATCTGTCCCCGCCTCACCAAGATCTATCATTATTACAACCCCACCTCTTGAAGACCATGATTTATCCCAACCATCTTCCTCATCTCAGGTCTACGAGATTAATATGATTAGTGTTGCTACTCGAGCGCAGAAAAACAATGAGAAAGCGAAAGAAAGCACACCTGCGTCCTCTCTTTCTCCATCCACCATCCCGATTGCACCACCACCCAAAGTGGTTATTCGTGGACCCGCTTACCCCGTCTCTAATGGAGTTGCCCATCGAGCCATGATCAAACAGCTTCACCAATCACCCGTAAAAATGACACTATATGATCTCATTCAGACTTCTGAATCTCATCGACAAGCTCTCGTTGAAATTCTTCAAGGGATCGAGGTCTTACCTAATGAAACCCTGCCTGTTGCCTCCATTCTAACACCCAATCATGTTGCTTCTCTCACCAAACAACCCACTACCCCAACCACTTCTGTATCTCTGTACAACAAGCTGCTGCAGTCAGTTTCTCTGAAGATGAAATTGTTGACTTTGGTACAGAAGATCCTGACCCTGCCCTTTTCATCTCAGCTTACGTCCGGGACATTCAGGTACGTCGTGTTATGATTGACGGGGGTGCTAGCCTAAACATCATCTCTTCAAAAGCCTTCCAACAAATGAATATCCCTTCTAGCTACATGTGTGCCAATCCCATCATGTTGCGGTCATTCAATGATGCTATTACCTCTACCTTAGGCACCGTGATCCTCAACATTCGTGTAGGACCACGTACTTTACCCGAACTCTTCTATGTCCTTGAGGGAGAGTTCCAATACAATATATTGTTAGGTCACGTCCTTTGGATCCGGGCTATGGGATGCGTTCCCTCAACCTTACATAGATGCATAAAATTTGAGTACGAGGGGAAGTCCTACACCGTAAAAGCTGATCCTCCCCCCTTTAAAACCTGCAATATGTTATACCGCCCTAACGATGTGCTTGTACCAATCAAGACACCCATTCATTCAACCCAACCATCCTCTTCAAATGTACCTCAACCATCCACCTCAACCGCACCTACGCCTTCAACTGATGAAACCACCGTCGTAAAAACCACTTCCCTTCCCGCAGCTAACATCCCAACCGCAGACCCCTTAGTAGATGTTTTTCAATGCCTTACGCTGGGGGAGTATCGCCTATATAACGTTAGTTCTTTCCATACCCCACAGGAGTACGGACAGGTACATGCACATCCTACCTATGACCGTCATGTGGGGGAAGTAATCTCTTACGGACCACCCCATTGCCGCACCAACCTAACGTATGGGGGTGTTGACGCATCCTCCATTACCCCTGAACCTCCTCTTGGTGTGGTTCCCTTCCAATCTGATTTTCAATACTTGACAAATCGTCGTTTCGCCCTCACCTTCTTGACTCGCTGTGCTTGGAAAGGCTTTGGTTTTGGTCTTTATGAACAAGGCCGACATACACTCATTCCCGTGACTACACGCAAACACAATGATCGCAGTGGTCTCGGTTTTCCTGAAACACCTACACAAGAGGAACCTCGTGTCAGTTGTCTTCTAGAAGACAACGACGTCACCCCTACTGAACCATCATCACCCATTTTGCCTTCGTCACCCACAGAGTCGAATAGATCCTGAATCTATCCCTCCTAACTTTTTTTTTTCATAAATGCTATCTTCCTAGGTCCTCTCAATTATCAACGTGATAATGAGGACCCCTCTTCTATCCCCCTTCTATATCCAGACATGATCAAAGAGGATTCACCTTCATTAATGTTGTTGAGTGCCAGGATGACGACTCCATCCTCACTTACCTTGGGGCGAATGACTCCTATATTCAACGCACCTTACCATCTGAAACTCAAACCATGCTGAATGAATCGAATATAGAAATCAACATCCACACGGAGGAAGATCCTCACATTGTGAAGATCGGACAATCCCTTAACACATCAGAACAAGCCGCCTCTACTACCTTTCTCTACCTCGCAACCAAGCTTTCGCTTGGTCCTACACAGACATGCTGAGGAATTGATCCTACCATTGCCTTCCATAACATCACTCTAAACCCTGATACCAAGCCAATTAAACAGAAATTGGAAAAATGCATCCACGCATTGCTCTCTTGGTCAAAGAGGAGCTTCAACGACTCCTTTCTGTTTCTTTCATTATGCCTATTGACTATCCTCAATGGATTTCTAACATCGTACATGTCACTAAAGCGACGGGGGGACTTCGGATATGCACCTTTCTTGGGATCTTAACCTCAACTTGCCCTAAGGATGACTTCCCCCTCCCTAGCATTGACCAACTTGTAGATCTCACTTACCAGGCACATGAGACTGCTTTCTCTATGGATGGTTTCTCAGGCATATCGTTTAGCTTCAAATTTTGGTTGCTGAGCCTGCCGATCAACTTAAAACTGCCTTCATAACTCCTTGTGGAACCTTCTGTTACCGTTCTAATGCCATTTGGCCTTAAGAATGCTGGTTAACCTATCACGGGCTATGACCTACATTTTCATGAGCTCATTATGCACACTATCATACACTTGAAGATTACGTCAACGATCTTCTTGGCAAATCTAAACATCGTAGTGAACATCTCGATGTTTTAACCATTATTTTTGATCACCTGTTACAATATTAGTCTAGCCTTCAACCAAAGATTTAATGTAACAGTATTTGGTATCCTTTCGGGGAAACTTCTTGGTTTTATCAAACTCTCCTGCATGGCATCGAGATGATCGACCCATCTAAAGTCAAAGCTATCCTAGAAACTGCCCCCACCTACCAATCTCAAACAATTGCGTAGTTTACAAGGTAAGCTCCAATCTATCCGACGTTTCATCTCCCAACTCTCGGATCGATGTCAACACTTTTCATCACCTGCTTAATAAGGATAGATTTTCAATGGAGCACAGATCCACCTAGCCTTTGAGCCAGCTCTCAAAACTTATCTCTTGATCAGCCACCCGTGCTTATCCCACCTCAAGACGAATACAATCTTTCTACCTTTACCTTTCCGCCACTATCATTAGTCTATATAGGGGCCATGCTTGCACAAGCGTGACTCCAAGAATCGAGAACAAGCTGTTTATTATATAAGTCGTACTTTGGTGGACTATGAGAACTAGGTATACACTTTGAAAAGTTATGCTTCTAGCCCTATCATTCGTTGCTACCAAACTCCGACACTACCTTCTGAATCACAAAAACTTTCGTCATCACTCAACACAAACCCCAAACCATACATTGCAATTCCATACCATAACAACCCAACTAAAATGAGTCGGCAATGTACCCATACCCACCCCAAAGCCCAACCAAAACTACCCACCCATCAAGCCCAACCCATAACCCACCCAAACCCACACAAACCCCTAACCATACCCACCCCAAAACCTGAACCCACCCATACCATAGCACCTTTCCCAAACCCAAACCATACCCACCCCAAGCCCAACCAGGCCCAAACATGCATTCCCACCCAAACTTGGGTACACAAACCCCAAACCATACCTCACCCCAAGCCCAACCCATAACCCACCCAAACCCACACAAATTCAAACCATACCCACCCCAATATTAACCCATAATCCACCCAAACCCAACAATACCCTAAACCGTACCCACAATACCCAAAACCACCCCACTGACACCGGCCGGTCCTATACGACCGGCGCCGGTCAACATCGGTCAAAACACCCTCCCCTGAAATTTGTGACCGCTGCCGGTCACTTAGGCAACTGACATCTGGTCGCTGTAAAAACGCGGAGCCGAACCCGACGTCGGCCCCCCAAACCTATTTTTTGCCTATTACTACCCTTTTACCCATTGAAAAGCCCTACAAACCTACCCACCCTACCGTTTTAGCCTAACTACCCTACCTACCCTCTCTATTTTCCAAACAACTTCCATTTATTCATTATTTTATCAAAAACTTGGATTCATACCCAAAACCCCCAATTTAGCATAATGCAATAAAATGAACACAATGAGGGGTTTCGAACCTACCCGTACAATGACACATCGTCGTGGTGGGATGGGTGGTGGTGGTCCAGCTGGTCGAGCCCCTCCTACTCCTCCTGGCTGGGCCATGGCTCCAAATGTCCTCTTCTGGGTCCTCCACCAATCAACTACTACCTCCTCCTCACTTGGGCCCGCTAACAACTCACTCCTCCGGTCAAATAACGCCACCTCACGCAACAAATGCTCCAATCTCCGCTCTCCACGTCAGACAATTCAAATTGGCTTCCAAATTGCAAAAGTAACAATGACAGGCCGTATTTTTCTTTTTATAGGTTTTTCACCCCTAACCGATATCGGTTTTATTCTGCCCTAAGATACCGGTATCGGTCCCCTAATCTATATCGGTCATTTACAATCGACATCGGTTGTATTCCACCTTTCCCCCAATTTTTGCCCTTATTTACTATTTGCCCTTTTTCACCAACATCACCTATATCAACCTTTCATGCAAACATTTTACCCATTTGGCCCGACCCAAGGCCGCAACCAACTAATCCGGCCCGACCCAAGGCCGCACCCAACTACTTTGGCGTGACCCAAGGCCTTAACCCAACCATTTGGCCCGACCCAAGGCCGTAACCAACTACTTTGGCCTGACCCAAGGCCTCAACCCAACCATTTGGCCTGACCCAAGGCCATAGGCCCGACCAAGGCCCCCGACCCACCAACCAACTTTTGGCCCGACCCAAGGCCTCAACCCAACCATTTGGCCCGACCCAAGGCCGTAACCAACTAATCCGGCCCGACCCAAGGCCGCAACCAACCATTTGGCTTGACCCAAGGCCGTAACCAACCACTTTGGTCTGACCCAAGGCCTCAACCCAACCATTTGGCCCGACCCAAGGCCGTAACCAACTAATCCGGCCCGACCCAAGGCTGCAACCAACCATTTGGCCCGACCCAAGGCCGTAACCAACTACTTTGGCCCGACCCAAGACCTCAACCTACCCATTTGGCCCGACCCAAGGCCGTTACCAACCCTTTGGCCTGACCCAAGGCCGCAACCCAACAACTTGGCCCAACCCAAGGCCTCAACCTAACCATTTGGCCTGACCCAAGGCCTCACCCCAACCATTTGGCCCGACCCAAGGCCGCAACCCAACAACTTGTCACGACCCAAGGCCGTACCACCTCAATACCTTGCCCAACATCAACAACATACACTTTTCTCCACCCATCATGTACCTTCTTGTTCAATTGAGCTCACATGTTCATGTTTTAGCATGATTCAGGTCCTTGACTTGCTCTGTCAACCAACTTTGCCTAGACCTAGACCGTGATGTTTATCTCAACCAAACCAACCATTTGGTACTGCTGAACATGCCTAAACGTTCCTGTACCTTACCCGTTATATACCCTGGAGCTACTTCCTATGCCTTGGATACCAGGATTATATCACCCTTGTTTGGATAAACTATCGACCTTTGCCTATGCATTGCTGGTTTGCTCGTCAAATCATGTACCCTAGTCGCACTATTGCATTTCAACGTGCGTTCTTCTTGGACCTACCCCACCATCTCACCATCCTCTCTACACCATTTACCCTTTATCAACCCTATCCCTGATTTCACGCTATCTCAATCTGTGATAGATTTGAGGGGGATTACCTATACCCTTAACAGGAGAAACCACTTCATATTATTGTCCGCGCAGCTTTACAAAACAAGCTACACGACAATAAGGGGCTAATGTAGACACCAAATTTGTGTCTTACGACCCCTTGTGACCCGCATCTCATTTCGCAACCTAACCTCATCACCTAAACCTTACACAATTATTTATTAATTACCTTGTAATTGATAAATCCACATCACCTTACCTGCCACCTCATTTTGCCACCTCATCATGACCTAGCCCTAACCCTAAACTAACCTAATTAAGACCTATAACTTGGTCTACACTTACACCCATGACTAATGACCCCTTTCTCGCACCCAAAACCGACCTTCTAGTCACTTGACCAAGCCCGCAACTAATCTCTCGGGAGAAAAGCAGGGAAAGTGGGCTATTTTACTAAAAATAGCCTACTTTTTCCTTACCGATGCCGGTTCCTACTCGACCGCCGTCGGTTACGTAACCGCCATCGGTTCCCTGTAAATGGGCTCCCCGAACCAAAATCAAAGCAGGAAGGATTTTAGGAATCAAGAGAGATCATTTGGGAGTGATAAAGAGAGTCCAGATCTTCACTTGACCGAGCGGAGATGAGTGAAGAAGCCAGAAGAGTTGTAGCAAAAGGAGATCAAGCCCAAAACTGCAACATAACAGCCAGAGTTCTCAGATACTCAGCTGATCATCGGGAGGGAGATATTTCATCTTTTATTTGTCCAGCCATCCTACATAGAGTTCTGCCTTTGTCATCAGAGTTCTTGGACCTACATCTTCGTCAATAACCAGTAAGTTACATCTTGCATGTCCTCTTTAATAACATTTCTTAGACTTTTTGAAGCACAATCCTCACAAATCCATTCCTAGATCCACTACCCAGCGTGCTATTGCATCTAACTATCATTCATCTACCTCTCATCACCTTATTTCCTAATATCACCTATATACGACCTTACAAATAACACAACTACCCAACAACACAACCACCCCACAAAACAACCAACCTTCAGATCTGAGACCATACCGATATCGGTTATCAGCAACCGGTATCGGTTATCCTGACTATAACCAAAAACCAGCCTTTCCCCTACCCAGTTCAATGAAGCAATTTAATTGATATCTTACAGTCTTTTGTGTTAATTCATATTAGCAGGGGAACTGACCACCTTCGAAAGGAAGTTTTATATTTCCTGGGCCCAAGGCAGTTCCCTCATTTATTGTCTAATCAAAATCTTGTGGTCTTGTATTCTTATTTGCAGGTAGTCCTTCCAAGACAAAAAGGAGTTCTTCACAGTCAACCTGATCTTTCTCTACGGTACGCGCACACCATCTCGACGTTCAACAGGTATTCCTCCTAGCCCTAACCTTATCTATTTCTAAAAGGAATGAAACATTCCGAGTGAAACAAACCCCAAATCAGCTAGCTCATGTGCAAGAGCAGGTACTCACAAATTCCACTCACCCTGAGGGGAATCATGGCTGACAACAAGGTAAAAATTTGAATCTCCCTCCATTCTATGTTTCATTGATCATTGGGGATAATCTAGTACATGATTGTATTATTGATTCTGGGGCAAGTAGTTTCATGATGCCCAAGAAATAGTTGATTATCTGGGCCTTCAATATGAAGTCATATCCAAAGGGAGGGTGTAATTAGATGGGACAATAGTAACAATAGTCAGGATAATTAAATATTTGAGCCTTACTTTCCATGCATGCCCCAATGTCACTGTTTTGTAAGATGTGTCAGTGATAGATTTGCCACCACTCTTTTCCATATGTTTGTCAAGGGATTTCAAAGCTAGAGATCGAGGCTACCTATTTGTTGACTGGTCACACATGTTGTTTAGGACAAGGTATGGAGCCAAGGCCATAATCAGGTCCAAACCTATTGAAAAATTTCAGATAGAGCCTCATACTCCAAGCCCAATCAATGCCAACTATTCAACATTTGATCAAGAGGATTATCCAAACACACATTAAGATGACACCAAAGTTGGAAGAATTCTAGATTTGACTCTCAACAAAAGGGAAAACAAGGTGCATGCTTTTTATCCCTACAAGGAAATGGAGGAATCTGAACTAGGATTCTATTACATGCATGAAAAAAATCAGCCTATTCCTAGCATCACCAAGCCATACCATAGAGATGACAATGAGGTATGGTAGTTGTTCTTTGATGGATCAAGAACTAGAAAAGGTGTAGGAGGAGGAGATATGTTTGTTTCAGTTTGCATGTTCTAACAACACTGTTGAATATGAAGCTTTTGTACATGGATTACATTGGTCAAGGAAGAGAGTCATCAAAAACTTAAAAGTCTTTGGTGATAGTGAGATCATTGTTAATCAAGTTAAAGGACATCATGATGCCAAGAATTACTTATAAAAAGTTATAGGAACAGGGTGTGGGATCTCATTGAGGATTTTGAGGGCTTTGGCATCAACTTCGTCCTTAGGAAAGAGAACCAAGCTGCTGATAGGCTTGCAACAGTTGGAGAAACTTTTGATGTTGTGGAGAGTATCAAAAGAGATAAAACACAACCAAACATCCATTTGATTATAAGTCCATCAATTCCAAACAACAATGCAAGTTGGCAATTTTTTGAGAGTGACCAACAGATCATCAATTTCTTGTAAGAGGAATTTGATTTCTTAGCCAAAAATTATGAAAAGTTGGGACAACAGTACGATGATCAAGTGGTACAGTTGAGAACCAAACAATGTCCAAAATTTCTTGTGACTTTAGAGTCTATCTTCAATCCTAATGATCAATTTAGGAAGGAGAAAGCAAATATCCAAGTCACGGGAGAGGATTCAGAGTCCATCTCAGTTGGAGAAGGCAGGTCACTTCAAATTGGTAAAGTGACAACTAAACAAGAAAGGTATGAATTCATGCAACTTTACCAAGAGTTCCCAAATGTATTTGGTTGGAGCTATGAAGAATTGAGAGGTTTCAATCCCAAGCTTTCTCAACACATAATTGAACTAGATCCAAGTGCTAAGCCCATCAGGAAAAAATAAAGATTGGTCAATCCACACATTGAGCCTCTTGTGAAGAAGGAATTCAATAAGTTAATAGAGGCAAGTATCATATTCCCCAACAAGCATTCAAGTTGGGTTGTAAACTTGATTCCGGTTAGAAAGAAGAGTGGGGAAATTAGGTTGTGTGTAGACTTTAGAGATTTGAACAGATCATCCCTCAAGGATCACTACCCACTTCCTTCTATGGAGCAGATTTTGCAAGTTATTGCTGGCTCTAAGAGGTTTTAATTGTTAGATGGTTATTCAGGGTACAATTAGATCATTGTAAAGGAAGATGATCAGTTCAAAACAACCTTCACCATCAAATGGGGAACATATGCATATATAAAAATGCCATTTGGACTATCTAACACCGGATCTACTTTCCAAAGGGCAATGGACATGACATTCAAGGGATTGATAAAAAAAATAGTGCTGATATACCTAGATGATATTACTGTATTTTCTAAAAGTGCAGTAGACCATCTCTTTCATTAGAGAGTGGTGTTCCAAAGATGTAGAAGATTTGGGGTATATTTGAATCCCAAAAAATGCATATTCTTAGCACATGAAGGCAAGCTCCTAGGCCATATTGTTTCCAAAGGAAGGATTAGACAATTGATCCCAGAGAGGGTTGAAGCAATAAGAGCTCTACCATTTCCAATTCATAAGAAGGCTCTTCAAAGTTTCTTGGGAAGAATCAATTTTCTTCAAACGTTTGTTCCAAACTTTGCAACCTTTCTCAAGCCAATAACTATGATGTTGAAGAAAATTATGGCTTTCAAATGGACAATTGAAGGTAAGGAAAGTTTTGAGGCAATCAAAGAAGCTATCTCATGGGCTCCAACTCTCATTAACCCAAATTTCTCCAAAGACTGCATCCTTTATGCATTTGGTAGTGGTGATACAGTTTATGCAATTTTAGTAAAGAAGAACGAAGAAAATGCAGAGCAATCATTTACCTTCTTTAGCCAAAGCTTGGAGGACTATGAAGTAAGGTATTCCTTCATTAAGAATCATGTTCTTGCAGTGATTAGGAGCTTGAAGAAATTCAAGCATCTAGTTTCAAACAACAAAGTTCCAACTGTTGGTTTCTCATGTGGGAGTTAAGGACTTCCTCCTCAACAAGGATCTAAATGAGAAACAGGGCAGGTTGGATCACTCATGTCATGGAGTATGATATTGAGATCAAAGTCACCAAGTTGGTACAAGGAAAGGGATTGTGTGAGCAGCTTGCTTTGAAACAACCAATTGAAGCAAGCAAAGAGAAGAATGTTGTTTTGATGCTATAAGACAACCAAGAACAAAGAGATGTTCAAGAAGAAAATGATGGTGTCCTCACTCCTTGCTAGACCCAAGACATAATGCACTTCCTAAAAATAGGCCTATGCCCTCCAAAAATGAACAAATAAAAAATAAGACACTTCAGATTATAGGCTATCCTGTACGCACTTGTTGATGGTGTCTTGTTCAAAAAGGATATCAATGGAGTATTACTAAGATGCACTGGGACAAATCAGATTGAGAAAATGTTAGAAGAGTTCCATAATGGAACAGCTAGGGGTAATTTTGTTCCAAGAGTAACAGCTCTCAAGATCATGAAGGTTGGTTATTATTGGCCCAAAGTGTTTAGTGATTGTTATACATGGATCAAGAGGTACAAGAATTGTGCATTCTTCATAGGAAAAGAGAGGTTAGCAACACTTCCATTACACCCAATCTCAGTTGACCAGCCATTCATGCAATGGGGTTTGGACTTTGTTAGAGTCATTAATCCAAACTCAAGCCAAGGGCACAAATGGATCATAACATCAACAAAATACTTAACCAAATGGACTGAGGTGGTGGAACTCAAAGAGGAAAATGAATCCAACATTCCAGACTTCGATGAGGGGATAAGAACCAGATTTGGTATAACTGCCACTATAATATCAGATAATGCATTGACATTCATAAGATCAAAGGTGACTAGATGGGCTATTAGAAATGGGATCTATTTGAGCACTTCATTAAATTATTACACTCAAGGTAATGGCCAAGCTAAGTCCAAAAACAAGAATCTATAAGGATCATCAAGAGGACTCTTGATGAAAATTAGAGGTCTTGGCACACTAAGCTTAAATCAGCTCTGTGGGCTGATAGGAAAACTCCCAAGAGATCCACAGGTAACTCTCTATTTATACTTGTTTATGGAAAAGAAGTAGTCTTGCCTATGTCACTTGAGTTACCAACATTGGAACTCATGAAGAAATTGGAATTGTTAGAGTTTGATCCCATGGAGGTTAGATATGTAGAATTGATGGAACTCCAAGAAATCAAAGAGCATGTAGTCCAAACAATGGAAAAGGATCAAGAACTGATCAAGCAAAGCTTTGATAAGAAAGCTAAGGATAGAAATTTCTAAGTTGGAGATTTAGTGTTGAAATTGGATGCAGACCAAGAACATCTAGGAAGGCATTCAAAATGAGATGCCATTTGGAGTGGCCCCTACATGGTCACAAAATGAAAAAACAGTAATGCCTTCCAATTTTCTACATTGGATGGTAAGGAGCTACAAATTCCAGTTAATGGAATCCATCTAAAGCATTACTACCAAGGGAAACTTGTCACCTTGTGCATATTAGCTTATATTTTTTTCATTCCTCCAAGTGCTTATGCACATTGTTTTGTTGTAGCTTATATTTGCATTTCCCTAAGTGCTTTGGCACATGTTTTGTTGCCCCAAGGATGCATCTTTGCAGATCATGTTCCAGGTCAAAGTGACTTTTTCTACTCTCACAATCTTCATCTTAGAGATTTTATAATGAATTGAGAGTAACAAGCAGTCAAGGTCATAACTCCATTTCCCAATGGGTTGCTTCATGCAACTGGTCACTTTATCTAGAAAGCAGATTACCCCTTTGAGTCACCAAAAGTGTTATCCAAAATAAGCTCATGCTTATTTTTGGCTAACTCCTCCTCCTTTTCCTTTGCTGGTACTTAAAATGAATTTTTTGCATACTTTAGGGACTAAAAATTTCTTGGGTATGATTCCATTAGATAGATACTTTTCTTACCTTTCCAAAAAGGTAAAATTTTCCTCATAACTCCTTGTAATTTTTGAGTTATGGCTCGACAGATTTTTTTGGGGAACTTTTCCCTAGAGAAGCCCGCGGCCAATGAGAAAGTGCCACGTGGTAGGGTGGAGTGGCAAATTCCAAGGGGATGTTGGAGTTTTTGGCACTTTGGTCAAAGAGCGCAAAGGAAAATTTTGGCCCCAGGGCCAATGGATCATTTTGAAGCCGACACATGTCCATGTCAAGGCGGAGCGACAAGGTGCAGAGAGATTTGGGGAATTCTTCCCTTTTGGCTAAAATTCCCAAAGTCAAATTTTAGGTGATGCCACATGTCACTGGGAGAGTAGGGCTGGGGAAATTTTGGGAAATTTTCCCAATGAGAAATCAAAAGGAAAAAGGAAAAGTTTGAGCCCGCGATTCCATTGGTGAACCAGGAGCTACCTCATGTCTTAGAGCGGCAAAGGTGCGGGGATTTTTTGGAAAATTATCCAAAAGTGCAAATAGTCAAATTTCAGCCAGTGGACTTGTTTTCAAAATATGATTTTTCCGTTAAGTGTGCCCTAATTTTGTGCCTCAAAATTTGTGCCCAAATTTATGCCCTATTTTTTCCCTAAATCTTCGGGTGGGCATATCTTTCGATCAAAGATCAGATTTGGACAAAATTAGACTTTCTGGAAAGGTCTCGAGCCCCTATATGCATTGGAGGAATAAAAACATCATTTTTTGTAGGTTTCGATGGAGAAAATGTTAAAAATGTCTTTCAAGCCTTCAATGTGTATCAGATTATTTCGAATAAGTTGTTTTCTGCTTGATCCACCATGGTTACCTCCTTCCACTCACCAAAGATGGAGAATTAGATCATTTTTATGGTAAAAAACCCTAAGAATTTCTTCTCACGCCATAAATGTGAGATCAGATTGCTTTGAGAGTTGTGATTTACCATATTCATCATTTTTTTCCAACATGCAAAACAGAAACAAAGGAGATCAATTTGATGGGTTGCAAGCCAATTTGAAAGGGTTAATGGTGGATGGTTAAGGAAAAATATCATATTTTCTTCCTCCTCTGTTTTCTCCCTCTTTTCTTCAGCGATAAATGCAAAGGATGTAATCTATTGTAATGTTGGACATTTTTCTATTACAAGCTCTCTTTTCTTCCTTAGCAGGTAGATTTGTAGAGTTTAAGACCTCTCATACAGGCTACAACACATATTTTTCCTCCTTACTATTGTAATGCATTGTATTAAACTTTCGAATGATAATGTGTGTTCTATGATTGATTTTCCAATCCTCTCATGTGTTTATCATTGTCTTTTATTCTTTCATTACATTCTGGAAATCTGTGCATGTTCTGTGTTACATTCCTATGATCTATGTTTATTTACAAAATAGAAGTCCATCACTCCTTTGGTGTATCACCATTTAGCTTAGTTTTTTTTCCTTTTGCACCTTTTAACTCTGTCTCCTTGGAATCTAGAGTAGGAATTTTGAATAGGAACCTCTACAAGAATTACATGCATACACCTAAAAAGACGAGTAAGAACCAGCTTCAATCTAGAGATTTTTCTCAATTTTAAAGGTCCCACACTTAGAGAAAACTCAATTTTGTGCATTCACACCAAATGAATTGCCTTAGAAAAGTAGATCCATAGGTCATTTTGGGGGTGCTGTGAATTTACACTGACAGGTTTTTGTATAAGTAATTTGTTGCAATGGACCCTAATGAATATATTTTAAGGGAAAGACAATTAGTCTTCAGAATTATATATTCGTTACTATCCTTTTTAGGTATAATACCCAAGGGATATTCGAAAAGAGGAAATTATACCTCTTCTTAGAAAACCTTAAACTGAAATACGGTAATGGAAAATGGATGAATATATATATATATATATATATATATATATATAAGAATTATACTTCATCTTAATAAAGTCTAATATCAAGGAATTAGAATCTAAATTCAGTCATGCGTAAACTTGGTTAAGTTAAGTAAGTTAGCCTTTTTGTTGTTAAGCTGATTTGGATTGTAAGTATGAAACTTAAGTTAATAAACCAATGAATGAAACACAAACCTCCAAGAAGAGGGATTGATGGTAGATTAATCTACATGGAAATTATAAATTATTAATGGTTAGCAACTGTAATGATTAAAGAGGTTAGAAATTCAGTAGGGTTATTGAAACTAAACCTTAAATTAAGAAAATAAGAAAGCATTTAACCTCTTAACCAGATATGTACTTCTATTAGGTGGTTCCATAAGATGTTGGTACATGCTAACTGCAATAATGTGTCATCATGAAGATGGCCTTTCATTAGGACATAATGTTGCAGCTGACATGTCACAACACCCTTTCAAATTAGATCATCTAGGTTTACATAAACTTGTACTTGACTTGGTTACACTCTAGGTCAGTTTAGGAACATGATTTTGTATAGGGAAGGAATCCCGATGACTGAAGGTAACTAGATAGACACAATCGACCTAGCGATTGAGTATGTCTATGCACCCTGAATCATCGTGAGTGGTCCTCTATACCAATATATTTTGTTAATCTGGGTTATTGTAAATCCTTGGACAAGAGGATTGATAGGAGTCAGTAAAGACCATTCTAGATAATAGATGAAGTGGGGGTGAAGGATGTATTCCATTGACGAGTATACCATCTAGGAATATGATCATGTAAATCACATGAAAATCTTTGGCCAAAGTATCACAAGCTATTGGTTGCATTGTCCTATGTCACCTAGTTTAAGAAGTAAGATATCAAATGAATCATAGTAACAAATATCCAGATAGGCCTCTTAAACAGAACACTTTGATACTTGAAATGGTAAGAGAACCAAGCATACTTAGGATATAAAACATTGAGTTCACATGAAGGATCAATAAGAAACTGAGTCATGAAATGAGAGATCGACAATTCATTGAGTCATTATAGTTGCATATGGTTATCTGTTATGAGATTGATTGGCATGGAATGTGTGATGTGTGTTCTAAATCATGATAATTTATAACAGAGAACATTATTTAAAACTTAAAACGTGTGTTCTAAATTATGATAATTTAGAACAGAGAACGTTATTCAAAAAAAAAATTCCCTTGTTGCTAAAGCTTTAAAATGGGAATGTTACACGAACAATTACCTATGAGACTTGAGAATCCTATCACAAAAACCACATCTGAGCCACTCACCTTTATCTCTTCTATAGAAACACCTAAGATCAAACCAAACACATATTCAGATCCTACCATAAAAAATAAAGCACCTTTATCCACCTTTTCTTCATCCTCATTTAAAACACTTGTAATCTCTTCCATAGATTTATAAAAGAAACATATCTTACTAATTTTAAAGATCTCTTGTGATGACCATGCCACCCACCATTATCTACACATATTTCAAAAACCTATCACATGATCACAACATCCTTCATCTAAAAAACAAACAATAATAACACATCATCACATCACCCCTTCAACAAAAATATCAAGCCCCTTAATTTCCATTTTAGGGCCACATCCATCATCCAAATTATGAATTAGTATAATGAATTCAAAAATCATTCCCAAAACATTGATATAATTTACATGAAACCATTCCTCCAATTCTCCTACCATCATAAAAATAATCAATTCTTTCAAATTTTTCCTCAAAAGGACATTATACAATAATCTTGGAAATGTTTCTTTAAAAATCCATTATAATGCTACCCACTCTAAAGCCATCTGACTCTCTAGGGTGGAATCCTTCTTGGTATAACTTCAAGGCCTTTTGTGACTATCATCATACATTAGGATACCATACAAAACATTGTAAATCCCTTCCATCTTATGTCAAAAACCTTACAAGTAAGGGCATTATCCTGTCATATTTACAAACATCAAAATCATCCCATAAAGTATCTATGAAAACTATATCTAAATCAACACCTACTCCAACAATCACTAAAAGTAAGGAATCTTCTAACAAGGTACCTCCTCATCAAATTGATGTAATACGTATAACTACTAGAGCACGTACCCAAAACCCTAATGATACTAATCAAAACAAATCTAAAATATCCATCCTACTTGATTCTAAGTCATCAAACCCAAATCCCTCTACTAAGGCTAACATTTCCATCCTTCTCGCCCCTCACTCATAATCCACTACCGGAGTTCAAAATTTAGTCATCAAACAACTTCGCCAAGATCTAGTCAAGATGTCCCTTTATGAGTTGGTGCAAACCTCATCTTCACACTGATAAACCATGATGGAAGAAATTAAATCCATATCAATGCCCTCCGACAATCCAATTTTTTTCACAAATCGTGTAGGTGCATTCAAAACATCCACTACAATATTCTTTAACAATTTAGAAATACCATGATATTCATCATTTTTAAAATCAATGACATCCTCATTAAGAAGGTTATAATTGATAACGACACCAATTTAAACATCATATCATCATATGCCTTAAATCAAATTTGTCTACCTAAAACCATTATCACCCAAACACCAGCCATGCTCTAAGATTTCAATGATATGATCTCTCCCACATTAGGTACAATCACCCTACCTCTTAAAGTTGACATTAAGACTCTCCTCAAACTCTTCTATCTGTAGACACTAAAATTAGGCCACACTTCCCTTTGGTCCCTTGAAAAATAAAAACCCTTCATCACATTAACCTACTCATGGCCCCCTTCACCCCACTAATATTAATTTAATTAAATTAATTCATTATCCCCACAAGATTTATTATTTAAATATCTTAATTTAAATAATATCCACACATATAGTTCACTTAGATACCTCACCAAGCCAACTCAACCTAAGACCTATTCTTAGTAAGTTGCCATAACAAACTAAGACTTACCCAAACCCTAAAAATCAATGCCTACATTCCCTCTAACCACATTCCCGCATGCTCACAAGAAGCTCCTGGTCTAATCTACAGGATAATGGCAAGAGATCTAAGGAAATCAGGAGGATCTCCCTAGTTTAGTAGACCTAGGAAATCCCACCTTGATCGATGTCAGTTACTCCTTGTTTCACTCAGAAATGCTTCGTTCCTTTTAGAAACAAATAAGGTTAGGGTTAGGAGGAATACCTATAGAATGTCGAGATAATGTGCGCGTACCGTAGAGAAAGATCAGGTTGACTGTGGAGAACTCCTTTTTGTCTGGGAAGGACTACCTGCAAATAAGAACACAAGACCACAAGATTTGATTAAACAATAAATGAGGAAACTGCCTTGGGCCCAGGAAATGTAAAACTTCCTTTCGAAGGTGGTCAGTTTCCCTGCTAACGTGAATTAACACAAAAGACTGTAAAATATCAATTAAATTGCTTGGCTGAACTGGGTAGGGAAAAGGCTGTTTTTCCTGGTTTTGATCAAAGGAACCGATGTCGGTTACCTATAACCGATGGCGGTTACTGATAACCGATACCGGTGGGTTCTAGGATCTTCTGGGCTGGTTGTGGTGTTTGTAATGGCTGGTTTTTGGATAGTATTAGGAAATGGGATGGTTAGAAGCAAAAGAATGGCAGTTAGAGGCAATGGTACGTTGGATAATGGATTCAGAAATGGATTTGGGAGGACTGTAATTCCAAAAGCATAAGAAATGTTATAATGGAGGACATGCAAGATGTAACTTACTGGTTTTTACGAAGGTGCAAGTTGATCTCCTTTGCTGTAAACACGTCTAGTATTTTCACTCGTCTCTGCTTGGTCAAGTGAAGATCTGGACTCTGTTCCTCGCTCGCAATGCCCTCGCTTGATCCAGAAATCCTTCGACTGATCTCCAAAAATGAAAATCCGATCCGTTGTTTTGGTTTGGGGAGCCCATTTACAGGGAACCGATGGCGGTTGCGTAACCGACGGCGGTCGAGTAGGAACCGGCATCGGTTAGGAAAAAGTAGGCTATTTTTAGTAAAATAGCCCACCTTCCCTGTTTTTCTCCCGAGGGATCAGTTGCGGGCTTGGTCAAGTGGCTAGAAGGTCGGCTTTGGGTGCGAGTAAGGAGGCATTAGTTATGGATGTGAGTCTAGACCAAGTCATGGGTCCTAATTAGGTTAGTTTAGGGTTAGGGCTAGGTCATGGTGAGGTGGCCAAGTGAGGTGGCGGGTAAGGCGATGTGGATTTATCAATTATGAGGTAATTAATAAATAATTGTGTAAGGTTTAGGTAATGAGGTTAGGTTGTGAAATGGGATGCGGGTCACAAGGGGTCGTAAGACACGAATTTGGTGTCTACATTAGCCCCTTATTGTCGTGTAGCTTGTTTTGTTAAAGCTGCGGCGAACAATAATATGAAGTGGTTTCTCATGTTAAGGATATAGGTAATCCCCCTCAAATCTATCACCGATGGAGTGAACGGGAAATCAGGGATAGGGTTGATAAAGGGTACATGTTGTAGAGAGGATGGTAAGGTGGTAGGGAAGGTCCAATGAAGCAGACGCATGTTGAAATGCAACAGTACGACTAGGGTATATGATTTGACGAGCAAACCAGCGATGTATAGGCAAAGGTCGATAGTTTATCCAAACAAGGGTGATATAATCCTGGTATCCAAGGAATAGGAAGTAGCTCCAGGGTATATAACAGGTAAGGTACAGGAACGTTTAGGCATGTTCGGCAGTACCAAATGGTTGGTTTGGTTGAGATAAACGTCACGGTCTAGGTCTAGGCAAAGTTGGTTGACAGATCAAGTCAAGGACCCTAATCGTGCTAAAACATGAATAGGTGAGCTCGATTGAACACAAGGTACATGATGGATGGATAAAATAAAACATTGATTGTGGGTATGGTATGGAAGTGATACGGCCTTGGGTCGGGCCAAGTTGTTGGGTTGTGGCCTTGGGTCAGACCATAACGGTAGAGTGAGGCCTTGGGTCGGGCCAAATAAGTGGGTTGAGGCCTTGGGTCGGGCCAAATGGTTAGGGTGAGGCCTTGGGTCGGGCCGAATAGGTAGGGCGAGGCCTTGGGTCGGGCCAATTGGTAGGTTGAGGCCTTGGGTCGGGCCAAATAGGTAGGGTGAGGCCTTGGGTCGGGGCCGATTGGTAGGTTTGAGGCCTTGGGTCGGGCCAAATAGGTAGGGCGAGGCCTTGGGTCGGGCCAATTGGTAGGTTGAGGCCTTGGGTCGGGCCAAATAGGTAGGGCGAGGCCTTGGGTCGGGCCGATTGGTAGGTTGAGGCCTTGGGTCGGGCCAAATAGGTAGGTTGAGGCATTGGGTCGGGCCAATTGGTAGGTTGAGGCCTTGGGTCGGGCCAAATAGGTAGGTTGAGGCCTTGGGTCGGGCCAAATATGTAGGGCGAGGCCTTGGGTCGGGCCAATTGGTAGGTTGAGGCCTTGGGTCGGGCCAAATAGGTAGGGCGAGGCCTTGAGTCGGGCCAATTGGTAGGTTGAGGCCTTAGGTCGGGCCAATTGGTAGGTTGAGGCCTTGGGTCGGGCCAAATAGGTAGGGCGAGGCCTTGGGTCGGGCCAATTGGTAGGTTGAGGCCTTAGGTCGGGCCGGACCAGTGAACAAATGTTGTGCAGCAAAGGTGGACAGAGGCGATGTTGGTGAAAAAGAGGCAAGGAGTAAAGAACAGCAAAGAATGGGGTGAAAGTTGGGTATCAAACCGATGTCGATTCCACATGACCGATATCGGTTAAGGGACCGATACCGGTTTCTTAGGGCAAAAAAGAAACCGACATCGGTTAAGGTCGAAAAACCTATAAAAAGAAAAATACGGCCTATCATTGTCACTTTTGTTATTTACAATCCAAATTGACTTGTCTGACGTGGAGAGTTGATTTGGAGGGGTATTGAGTGAGGTGGAGCTATTTGATTGGCGGAGAGAGTTGATAGTGGGCCCGAATAGTTGAGGAGGCAGCAGGTGATTGGCCGGGGACCCAGAAGATCAGGATTGGAGCCATGGCACAGGCAGGAGGAGCTGGAGGGGCTGGACCAGCAAGACCGCCACCACCCATCCCACCACGACGACGTGTCATCGTACCGGTAGGTTCTAAAGTCTTTATTTTATGCATTTGGTTGTATTAAGTGAGATTGGGGGTTTGGGTAGGAATTTAGTTGTTTTAGGAAATGAGGAGTAAAATAGACGTAATTTGAAAAAGAGAGAGGGTAGATAGGTAAGATAGGGTAAGGCGGCTAGGTGTGTAAAATTTGGGGGTGTTTGGGTGGGTAGATGGGTAAAAATAGGTGAAAAATGGTTTTTGGGGGCCGCGCGGGGGTTCGGCTCGGGCAGGAGACAGTGACCGATGTCGGTCACTAGGTGACCGGCATCGGTCGAAAAAAGATGGGTAAGGTTGTGTTTGGGGGAAACCGGTGTCGGTCGCGCATCGGCCGGTATCGGTGGGGTTGGGATGGGTGGGGGATTGTTTGTGGGTTGGGTGGTTGAGTGGGTGGGTTGGGTTGGGTTGGGATGGGGTTAGGGTGTGGGTTGGGTTGGGGGTGGGGTTGAGTTTAGGGTGTGGGTTGGGGGTTTAGGGGCTAGGTTTTTGTGGGTTGGGTGGTTGAGTGGGTGGGTTGGGTTGAGTTGGTTGTGTAGGGTTTAGGGTTTAGGTTCTAGGTTTAAGAGTTTGGGGTTGATATACAAAAGGGGGTTTAGATGATAAAGTAGATGTTATAATAAAGAGTGGGTCTAAGAATGTGGGTTGGTTTTGCAGGCACGTCAGCAGTTGACGATGCGTGATAGGATGCCTCCACTATTGAGTCGGATGAGGCCACACATATCTGCGGCGCATTGGGCCATCATGCGCGAGGTGGGACTCAGCGGGGTCCAGAGGTACAGAGCGATAGAGAGAGATCACAGTCTGATGGTCGCCCTCATCGAGAGATGGGATCCGGCGGCCAATGTGTTCCATCTGCCGACCGGGGAGATGACCGTCACATTAGAGGATGTGTATCGCATCCTGCGGCTACCGATCGAGGGAGAGGCCGTTTTCCAGGTAGATTCAGAGACTGCCATGGATAGCATACTGCAGGTTTTTGGGGATGCAGCCGCGCTTCTTACGTATCATAGTGCGAGCATTGGATATGGTGATATGTACCGCGCACACAGACATGAGACACGGCTTGCCGTGTTGATGATGATAGGGATCACCTGCTTCGCCCTCCCAGATTCAGAGGGAGGCCGCTTCCCACGGGCATTGATGGGGGTGCTGCTGGAGATGGTGGAGGAGCACACCTGTTTTGCATGGGCACCAGTGTATCTGGTGCAATTATACAGGGAGTTATGGGGCTATCGCCGGAGGAGGCGATTTGGTATTTGTTCTACATTTTTGTTGCACTGTTGGGCATACGAGCACATCGTATGCATCAGGCCAGTAGGGCTACCCCAGCAGCCAGGGCCACAGGTCGTATACCGATATGGCTTTCAGAGGTGGTTGGGGGTCGTGGGCCAGCCACGAGCAGTTGTTGCAGGTCGGGATGTGGTCTATTATAGACACTTGCTAGAGGGCCTTACAGCAGTAGACATTGTATGGAGACCCTACAGAGGTCACCAGCCTGGCAGAGGAGCCCGCGTACAGCTGCGCCTGATCCAGTATACATTCTGGATAGCAGGACGGAGGCCGGGAGAGTACGAGCGGATACCCCTAGAGAGGGTACGCAGGCAGATGGGGCTGCGACAGGACGAGCCACCTCCCTTCCCTCAGTACAGGAGGGATGATGTAGAGGCCCCACTGCCAGCGCCACAACCTTGGGATCCAGACTGGGTAGCGGAGAGACCAGCAGGTGAGGGTGTGGATGATGCCGGGTGCACGGGAGCATACAGGGTATGGTGGGCTGGGCAGAGAGCAGCGAGGATAGTACCCGCCTGCGCAGCTAGACTTGGCTGCAGTTACGGCAGAGAGAGATCAGCTCCGGGGGCAGGTGCAGCTATTACAGGGACAGTTGGCTGCTGCACAGGCACAAATAGGGGTCTTACAGGGGCAGCTAGCCCAGGCTCAGGTACAGGCACAGGCAGCACCACCACCAGTAGCACAGCCACAGGTGCAGGTACAGGTACACAAGCAGCCGTGCCAGCAGCAGCACAGCCACAGCCCCAGATACCACCACGGCCACAGGTGCAGGTACAGGCACAGGCAGCACCACCACCAGCACCACAGCCACAGGTGCAGGTACAGGCTCAGGGGGGTATTGGTGTTAGGTGCCAGGGGACCAGCCCCAGTTCCTTCAGTGGCGCGAGATCGCTATATGGAGGTGAGAGCAGAGGCCCGATATTATCAGGATATTCTTGATAGTACCGGAGTCGAGTATCAGGCATATGCAGCTCATAGAGCAGAGACCTCACATAGCCAGAGATCTCAGGGAGGAGCAGCCACAGCTGGCGTGTCCGTGACAGGCAGGAGGCGAGAGGCACCACAGGGACCAGCGGGGAGAGGTGCTGAGGGTGGTGGGAAGAGCTGATAGATCCCTGACATGGTTTTTTTATAGGGACATGGGCACCGGTCTACGAACCGGTTGTATTGATAGAGGCCTGCGTGCCTACACTTATTCATTGTTTTGATTCATTTATTTATTATATACCGGCCTGCGAGCCGAGTACGGGTTGTATATTTGATACCGGCCTGAGAGCTGAGTATATTTTTGATATGAGAGACTGGCCTGCGAGCCGAGTCGAGATTTTTGGTAGGTATTGCGGCCTGCGTGCCGGATTTGGTATTATATGAGATCACAGAGGCCCCGATGTAGGGCACATTGTATTTTTGAAAATTTGTATATATATAGAGACGATGTTTTGATCCACATGCAGTGTTCAAAATGTGTTGAAATATGTGGTTAATGGCTGGTAATAGATAGAATGTGTGATGAGTTTAATTGACATGTTGATAGATGGATGATGCTGATGTTTTTGTTTATTTGTACGTATATATGAATGTCAGGTTATGTGATGAATTGGTGGTTTTGTGACATTGTGATATATGTAACTGATGAGTTGGATCCAAATGATGTATAGATTGATAGTTTCTTGATATCCGTAGTTGATGGTTTGTGTATTTGTGTAAAATAAATGATATTTAATGAAAATGTAATGTTATATGTGGTGGATGAACAAAATGTGGTAAATTGTGTGGTTTATGCAGGAAAAGAGGCGGGCGCGACAAAAATTTAGGTGAGAAATGAAGAAAAGAACGCTGTTGAGAAAAGATAGGTGTGTAACCGATAGCGGTTAGGCAACCGATATCGGTATCTAATAGACCGATATCGGTTAAGTAACCGATACCGGTTATTTAGGTATGAGCTTTTCTAAAAATAAAAAAGCTAGGGTGGCAACTTAAGTTGTAATTTTAGAGCCATGTAAGAGGTTAAATACGCGAACGCGACGCTTTTTGATGACTGAGACAGGTATTTGCATGAGAGATTTGGGTGAGAAGGAGAAAAGAGACAAGGAAAGTAAATGTGATTCGAGGTTCAGAAGGCAGAAAGATAAAGTTGAAAAGGGTGGTGATCATGGCAGAACGAGGAGAAGCATCCAGCAGGCAAGGACATGAGGGAAGACAAGGGCCACCTCAAGCTGCTGCAACCCAAGAGGTATTGTTTTGTTTGTGATTTGACTACTGCATGTTTCGTGAATAAGATGGGGGAGAGTAGGTGGGTAGATATGAGAAAGAAAACATGATAACAAGGGTTGTAGGTGAGGTAAGTGTTACAGGGTAGGCAATTAGGGGTTCCAGGTATGTTTGTATGTATAAAAATGAATAAACGAGCAAATTATTGTCGTAGGTGGTTGTTTTTAGGGAAGGTGTATAAAATTGACAGTGACTGGTAGCGGTTAGGGAGAACCGGTATCGGTTATTCAACCGATATCGGTTATGTATAACCGGTACCGGTTACTGGAGGAATTTCCAGAATGTTTGAAAAAAACCCTGACAGATTGAATGGTTGTTTGTTGTTTTGGTGTATGCAGGCAGAGGCAGGATTGAGGATGAATGATAGTGTGCCAGCGCTGTTGTCGTGAATCCGAGCGGATGTAACACCAGCGGAATGGACATTGATAAATCGTTTGGGGTTAAGTGGAATCCGTTATTATTCCTGAATCGCACGTAACCATGGTATGTTACAGGCGCTGATTGAGAGATGGAATCCTGAGACAAATACCTTCTATCTGCCAACAGGTGAAATGATAGTAACTTTGGAAGATGTGTTTCGTATATTGAGACTCCCTATTACAGGAGAACCAGTATATCAGGCACTACCTAGCGCGGGGCGGGCAGTGATAACAGAAGTGTTTGGTCCATATGCACGGGACTTAACACAGCGAGGTTTGTCATTCACATATGGGGTAATGTATGCAGCACACCCTGAGGAGACAAGGTTAGCAGTGATTTTAATGATAGCGGTAGGGTATTATGCGTTACCGAGGGCAGAAGGGGGAAGGTTTCCAAAGGCATTGATGGGTGTTATTTGGGAGATGATAGAAAGGAATGTGACTTTTGCATGGGCACCTGCATATTTGGCGGAGCTATACAGGGGTTTATGGGCTTGTAGGCGAAATCACAGGACAACGTTGGATTGCTCATACTTATTACACTGTTGGGCCTATGAGCACATTGTTTGTGTGTGACCAATAGGCCGATCCACCCAGGTAGGAGAGACCAGAGTACAGAGGTAGGGATTCCGACGATGGGTCCAGACAGAACAAGAGGCAAGATCTCAGGCCGTGCCGGGTGACATTGAGTATTACAGGCAGGTATGGGAGAGGTTGACGGTTGCGGATATTTGTTGGAGGCCCTACGGGAACTATATGGTAACCGAGAACATAGCTGAGGAGTTGAGAGGTGTAGAGTGATTGAGGTGGATCGCGGGGCACAGGCCAGGTGAATATGAGAGGATTCCTATAGATCGCGTGCGGCGATAATTTGGATTTGTGCAGGACATACCACAGGCTTATAGACCATATATGAGGATCGATGCTAAGGCAGCATTCTCACCACCCCTGCCAACACCTCCAGAAGGGCCCAAGGAGATAGCTGCCAATCGCAGTGTAATGGATGCAGGAATGACAGAGGCCTATAGATTATGGTGGGTAGCAGAACTGCGAGGTGTACGTGAGCGCCCTGACATAGCGGTGATTACCGCAGAGAGGGATCGTCTGCAGCATTTGGTTCAGCAACTCCAAACGCAGGTGAATGAGACAAGAGGATTGTTAGTGGTTGCGGAGTCACGGGCGGCGAGACTAGAGGCTGGAGTTCTCCATGCGAGAGGGCGTATTCATATGTTACAGGAGAGATTGGCAGATCAGTGGGCGGTACCAATAGTCACGGTACCTTTGAGGACAGAGAGGCCTGGCGAGAGGGGTCGACGATCACGATCATCACCTAGGTCGAGATGAGGCGTGAGGGTCTAAATAAATGTTAGCAAGGTATGAGGATAAATAAGAGTACCGACCTGCGTGTCGATGATATAGAAGATGTATTTGTTTAACATCTAAATAAAACGAGATATGTATGTTGATTTGCGTTATAATAATAAGAATGTTGTCGTTTTGACTTTCGGTGTTTTGAAAAAGGATCAAAGAGGAATGTGATTAAATAGAAATACACCAAAATATTTATATTTACCACACATGATAGGCTATGGTAGGGGATGGTCGAGCTAAACCTTGGGAGACCCCATGTCTCCGAAGTGCTGCCTACATAGCCCCATTGCACAAAGCAAGGAAGGGCCCTCAGACCGATGTAGTTCTCCCTTAGGATCAGGGAGGGGTGAAATTTAGGCAATTTGGTATGGTTTAGGCAATTTGTCATTTGGTTAAAAAATTTGATGTTGGTAGGGTAATGTTGTTGGTGCTGGTAGGATAATGTTGTTGGTGTAGGTATAGGTAAAGCAAAGGTTAGCATACCCAAGTAGTAGGGAATAGTGTCCTGATTAAGATCAACACACAATTCTAGATACGAGGAAAAGTGAAAAGAGTGCTCCGTAGGTGAAAAGAGCTAAACAAACCACACAACGTAGAACAAGCCTGAAGCCCTAAGTGCCATGCATAGACGAGAAGTCCATAGTTGAAAAGAGTTGTATGATCATAATATATCAGGTGTATGTTACGTCCCTTGAGTTGAAACAAATGGTGAGGTGATGTGGATGATATAGCTGAGGTACAAAGAACTTGTTACAACGAAAGAGAACCTACCCTAAATAGACAAGTCCATGACCCAAAAAGTTCTTTTGAATGAGGCTTTTATTTTATTGAATGTAGACTGATCGATGCGGGAAGTCTACAAGGGATATTGATTGTTTTATTCTTGAGGTCTTCACAAAGCTGATCAATGCGAGAAGATTCTGATAAAGGCTGACTGTGTATAGCTGTCCTTCGGGGGAGTAGTCTATTTATAGTAGCAGAGATGATTTTAGTGCATAGCTGTCCTTCAGGGGAGCAGTCTATTTATAGTAGCAGCAATAGTTTGGCATATAGCTGTCCTTCGAGGGAGAAGTCTATACTTAATTTTAGATGACTAGATGTTCTTTTGGCGTGAAGCATCTAGTTTAGTAGGAAGTTTGACTCAAGAAAATCCCATAAGAATACGGCTTATTTTAATACTTTGAAGTCATGGACTAGACTAAAAAAGGGGAAGGCATTATCAAGGGGAGGTGCGAAGTGATTTCGATTTTATTTAGAGATATAGAAAACAAAGTGTATGTAGCGGTAAATGAGCTCAAGGGACGAGCAGTAGGTAGATAAGAAGTGATATAACACTAGATTCAACAGTAGAATGGGCGAAGATGTAAGGCATTAAGGGGTTCAGGCTCAAGTTTACCATTAAGCGAAGCTAAACGATAAGTGCCTGATCCATAGGTGTGAGTGATTATATAAGGCCCAATCTAATTGGGAGCAAATTTTCCACGTTTGCTCTTTTCTAGTTTGGTGACATGTTGATTCTCTTTGAGGACAAGATCACCAACCTTAAAGGTACGCTCATGAAGTCACTTATCATAAGCACGCTTGATGCGTTTTTGATAGATTTGAAGGTGATCGAGAGCTGTAAGACGTCGTTCGTCAAGAAGCTCCAATTGGGCTAACCGCTCTTGGCGGAAATCATCCTTGGTGAGAATATCCTGAAGAGATATTCTAAGGGAGGGTATTTGTATTTCGAGAGGCAAAACAGCCTCGGTACCGTATACCAAAGAAAAAAGTGTGGCATTAGTAGAGGTACGAATGCTAGTATGATAAGCCCAAAGGGCAAAGGGGATGTGATCGTGCCAATTTCTTCCAGATTCATTGACAACTTTCATGAGGATTTTGGTTAGAGTTTTATTAGAAGATTCAGCTTGACCATTGGCCTGCGGATAGTAAGGTGATGAGAAACTAAGTTTGATACCAAAGTTGTCACAAAGGTTTTGTAACAACTTGTTTTTGAAAGATTTACCATTATCTGTTATTAGGCGATGAGGAATACCAAAACGACAGATAATGTGATGGTTAATGAATTCGAAATTTTTTTCTTTTTTGATTGAAATGAGTGGGATGGCCTCCACCCATTTTGTGTAATATTCGGTCGCTGTGATTATCCAACGGTGACGTTGTGAAGAGGTCGGGTGAATCTCACCAATAAGGTCTAAACCCCATTGTGAGAAAGGCCAAAGATCACGAGCGACTTGTAGCGGGTGGCTAGGAGTATGTTGAAGATTGGCATGTTGTTGACACATGACACAGTGCTTAACATATTTGTAGCAGTCGTTATTGAGAGTAGGCCAATAATAACCTAGGCGAAGGATTCGTTTAGCCATGGCAAGGCCACTAAAATGTCCACCACAAATCCCATCGGTGTACTTGTTGGATGGTATGAGTGGCCTCAGCGTTGGTCAGACAGCGAAGGAGGATGCCATCAAAGCCACGTTTATAGAGGAGTCCTCCCATGACAACATAAAGCGAAACACTTTTAAGAAAAGCACGTTTTCCGTTACTAGTAAGGTCAGGTGGGAGAACCGAGATTGTAAGGTAGTCGTAAAATTGGTGGTACCAAGTATTCTGCGAATTAGTAGACACAGTATTTATCATGCAAACTACCGGGGTTGAATAGGATGGTGCAAAAAGTTGCTGGACCACAACGAATAATTCAGAGTCAGTTGGTGCGGCGAGAATCTGCGAGGCTAAGCAAGTCATAGTATCTGCAAATTTGTTAGTGGAGTGGGGAATGGTTTGGATAGAATAGTGAGTAAATAAGGTTAGAAGTGATTCCACGTGGTGTTTGTACTTTTGAAGTTCCTCGTTTTTACATTGGTAGCTGCCCATAACTTGATTGACTACCAATTGAGAGTCACCAAAGATATTGATAGATTTAATGCCTAAGTGTATCGCAACTTGGAGACCCAGAACAAGGGCCTCGTATTCCGCTGTATTATTAGTGCAGGGGAAATCAAGCCAGAATGAAAGAGGCATAGGTTCAGCGTCAAGAGGGATGAGAACAACACCGGCTCCTCTGCCGTGCTGGCACTTAGATCCATCGAAGAAGAGGGTCATTTGATACGACTCTTCTCCGAGCGAAAGAGTGGCGATGAGTTCGTCGGGGAAGGTAAAATTGGTAAATTGTTCCCCAGGTAGAGGGGCCTCCGCAAGTTGGTCTGCAAGAGTTTGTCCTTTGATTGATTTCTGTTGTATAAACTCAAGGTCAAGGTCGGCGAGGAGCATGAGCCATCGAGCGATACGTTGGTTTAGGTGTGGTTTGGCATACATATAATGAATGGGGTCTGTGTTGGTGATGACGAAAGTTTTGTGATTCAGGAGGTAATGTCGGAGTTTGGTGGCGACGAATGATAGGGCCAGGCACAATTTTCTACATGTGTATACCTAGTCTCGTAATCCACGAGGGTACGACTTATATAATAAACGGCCTGCTCTCGGCGTGCTGAGTCTCGATGTGCGACCATAGCTCCTATAGCATGGTCAGTGGCGGAAAGATAAAGGTAGAAAGGGTGGTCGTCCTGGGGTGGGATAAGCACGGGTGGCTGCAAGAGATACGTTTTGAGAGCTTCGAAGGCTTGGTGACACTCCTCACTACCATTGGAAGGCAACATCCTTTTTTAGAAGGTGATGAAAAGGGTGACATCGATCCGAGAGTTGGGAGATGAAACGCCGGATGGATTGAAGTTTAACCCTGCAAACTACGTAATTGTTTGAGGTTTTTGGGTGGGGGCATTTCTAGGATAGCTTTTACTTTAGATGGATCGACCTCAATGCCACTCAAAGAGACGATAAAGCCAAGAAGTTTTCCCGAAAGAACACCAAAGACACATTTCTTCAGTTGAAGGCGGACAGAATATTGTAACAGGTGATCAAAAATAATGGTTAGAACATCGAGATGTTCACTACGATGTTTAGGACCTTGCCGAGAAGATCGTTGACATAGTCTTCAAGGATAGTGTGCATAATGTCATGAAAAATGTAGGTCATAGCCTGCTGATAGGTAGCACCAGCATTCTTAAGGCCCAAATGGCATGACACGATAACAGAAGGTTCCCCAAGGAGTTATGAAGGGCAGTTTTGTGATTGATCGCAGGGGCAACCAAAATTTGGTTGTATCCTGAAAAGCCATCCATGAGAGAAAGCATTTCATGGCCCGCAGTGAGATCAACAAGTTGATCAATACTTGGGAGAGGGAAGTCATCCTTGGGGCAAGCAAGGTTAAGATCCCGGAAATTTGTGCATATCCGAAGTCCCCTGTCGCTTTAGTGACAGGTACGATGTTAGAAATCCATTGAGGATAGTCAATAGGCAAGATGAAGGAAACAGAAAGGAGTCGTTGGAGCTCCTCTTTGACCAAGAGAGCAATGCGTGGATGAATTTTTCTCAATTTCTGTTTGACTGGTTCGGAATTGGGGTTTAGGGTGATGTTATGGACGGCAATGGTAGGATCAATTCCTGGCATGTCAGCGTAAGACCATGCGAAAGCATTGGTTGCGAGCACGGAGAAAGGTAGAAAAGGCGGCTTGTTCTGAGGGTGTTTAAAGGGATTGTCCAATCTTCACTATGTGAGGATCTTCCTCCGTGTGGATGTTGATTTCTATAGTAGATTCGTCAGCATAGTTTGGGTTTCAGATGGTAAGGGCGCGTTGAATATAAGATCATCCGCGCCCAGGTAAGAATGAGGATGGAGTCGTCATCCTGGCATTCAACAACATTAATCAAAGGCGAATCCTCTTCGATCATGTTTGGATGACAGAAGGGGGAAGAGAAGATAGGTCCCTCATGTATTGCGTTGATAAGTGAGATGGGACTATGAAGATAGTCATTTATGTAAAACAAAAAAATTTAGGTATGGATAAGATTCAGGGGTCCATCGATTCTGTGGGTGATGATGGCAAAGTGGGTGATGATGGTTCGGTAGGGGCAACGTCTTCCTCTTCCAGGATACAGCTGACAGGAGGTTGGGTCTCCTGTGTAGTTGTGTTGGAAAAACCGAGAACCACTTCGATCATTATGTTTGCGTGTGGTCACGGGAATGAGTGTATGTCGGCCTTGTTCGTAAAGCCAAAACCAAAGCCTTTCCACGCACAGCGAGGTCAGAAGGTGAGGGCGAAAACCGACGATTGTCAAGTATTGAAAATCGGATTGGAAGGGAACCACACCAAGAGGAGGTTTAGGGGTGGTAATGGAGGATGGCATCAACACCCCCATACGTAGGTTAGTGAAGCAAGGGCGGGGTCCGTAAGAGATACCTCCCCCACGCGCGGTCGTGAGGCCAAAACCACTATTTTATGACCTAAGCATGATTGTCCCAACTTCTTCTTTCCAACATCACAAATCTGGAAAAATGCAATGTATCATTATACACCCCTTATAGCTCTCATTTTTGAAAGCCTCAGTGGTTTTCCTATGAAATTGATAGTAAATGATTTTGTAGTCCCTTCTGCTATGATGCCATAATCCTTATTTCACACAATTTCCCTTAATTTTATCATTTAAAAAATGTGTGCCCCTATCCTCTTTTTCTTAAAGGTTATCACCTTCCTTGTAAGAACATTTTCCTTTCTGTATGATAGCTATTGATCCCTGGTCCTTAAAATTGTTTCTTATTTTTACCTCTTTAGCACTCTGTATAAATACCGTGATCCAATCTACGCCGCGGCTGTGAAATAGGCCCTACAAAGTCAATAGATTAGACTAAGAGGTCAATGCCTTCTCCAGAGATTTGTCTTAAATGCGTAATATCCTACAAATGAGACGGTCCATTATTGTCTAATGACTCGGTTTATAATGATTAAACAATTTTTCCCACTGATAAACAGGTGTAAGTTTGACGACTAATAGTTTTTGGCATCACCTGCAGTATTCCACCTGAGTAGTAAACCTTATAATGTGTATATTAAGTTCTGGTCTAATATTTCTAGCCTTGCATTAGATGCTTATTTCAACACATATGGTGTAATCACCAACATTTCTATGAGTCTACTTTTAACAGTCAGATGAGTCACCTTTTATAGGAAGTTGTTTCAGAGTCAAATCCTACTATGCCTTCTTGATAGACCAGTGGTGAAGATCCTTTGATCCTATATCTTTCCGATGGCACATGAAGTAACTGCATACAAATCTTCCATGTGCACTTCTAATCTCCAGGTGCTTCTTCCACAAAATCTATTCCTCAAAAAATCTAGAATGCGACGAACCCTAATTAATTTTTGAGGTCCTTCCACAAGTTTATCCTCCCTTTCCTGAAAATAAGTGAAGCCTTAGGAAATTGAAAAGTTTCCACCTGATAAAGCCTGTCTCAATCCAATTCAAAAAAAGAAGTTGAATGTGCCGAAAAGCGTTGCACACTTGCTTTTATTCTTTAAAGGTCTTGATCACATGAAAAAATGGTGTGGCTAATCCAAATTACTGCGGGAATTTTGCAAGGCATAGAAGATGAACAAAGCTTTGCAAATGTTTATCTGTTACTCGGAATGTTTCAGCTTCTGGAATAGTTGCTTCATCCTTCATTCCTTTTAGAAACAGATCCAAGGTTAGGGTTAGGAGGAATACTGTAGAATGTCGAGATAGTGTGCGCATACCGTAGAGAAAGATCAGGCTGACTGCGAAGAACTCCTTTTTGTCTTGGAAGGACTACCTACAAATAAGAACACAAGACCACAAGATTTTGAGTAAACAATAAATGAGGAAACTACCTTGGGCCCAGAAATATAAAACTTCCTTTCGAAGGTGGTCAGTTCCCCTGCTAATATGAATTAACACAAAAGACTGCAAAATATCAATTAAATTGTTTCGTTGAACTGGGTAGGGGAAAGGCTGTTTTCTTGTTTTGATCAGAGGAACCGATGCCCGGTTACTTATAACCGATGGCCGGTCACTGATAACCGATACCGGTGGGTTCTAGGATCTTCTTGGTAGCTATGTGTGTTTGTAATGGCTGGTTTTTTTGGATGGTATTAGGAATGGGATGATTAGAAGCAAAAGAATGACAGTTCCTGCAATGGCAACGTTGGGTAGTGGATTCAGAAACGGATTTAGGAGGACTGAGATCCAAGAAGCATAAGAAATGTTATAATGGAGGACATGCAAGATGTGACTTACTGGTTTTTGACCAAGATGCAAGTTGATCTCCTTGGTTGTAAACACTTTGGTTTCTTTACTCGTCTCTGCTTCTGTCAAGTGAAGATCTGGACTCTGTTCCTCGCTCGCTTGCAATGCTCTCTGTTGATCATAGCCAGAAATCCTTTGACTGATCTCCAAAATGAAATTCCGATCCGTTGTTTTGGTTTGGGGAGCCCATTTACAGGGAACCGATGGCGGTTGCGTAACCGACGGCGGTCGAGTAGGAACCGGCATCGGTATTAGGAAAAAGTAGGCTATTTTTAGTAAAATAGCCCACCTTCCCTGCTTTTCTCCGAGAGATCAGTTTGCGGGCTTGGTCAAGTGGCTAGAAGGCAGCATTCTCACCACCCTGGCCAACACCTCACAGAAGGCCCAAGGAGATAGCTGCACAATCGCAGGGTGTGTAATGGATGCAGAATGACAGAGGCTATAGATTATGGGGGTAGCAGAACGCGAGGGGGGTACGTGAGCGCCCGGACATAGCGGTGATACCGAGAGAGGGATCGTCTGCAGCATGGTTCAGCACACTCCAAACGCCGGTGAATGAGACAAGAGGATTGTTAGAGGTTTGCGGGGAGTCACGGGCGGCAGAGACTAGAGGCTGGAGTTCTCCATGCGATGAGAGGCGTATTCAGTGTACAGGAGGATGGGCAGGAGATCAGGGGTTTCGGGTACCAATTAGTCACGGGTACCTTTGAGGGACAGAGAGGCCTGCGAGAGGGGGTCGACGGTCACGATTCATCACCTAGGTCGAGATTGAGGCGTGAGAGTTAAATAAATGTTAGCAAGGTATGAGGATAAATAAGAGTACCGACCTGCGTGTCGATGATATGAGATGGATTTTGTTTAACATCTAAATAAAACGAGATTAGTATGTGATTTGCGTTATCATAATAAGAATGTTGTCGTTTTTGACTTTCGGTGTTTGAAAAAAGGATCAAAGAGGGGGAATGGATTAAATAATAGAAAATACACCAAATATTTATATTTACCACAAATGATAGGCTATGGTAGGGGAATGGTAGAGCAAACCTTGGGGAGACCCCATGCTCCGAAAGTGCTATGCTACATAGCCATTGCCAAAGACAAGGGAAGGGCCTCAGGACCCGAGGTAGTTCTCCCTTAGGGATCAGGGAGGGGTGAATTTAGGCAAAAATTTGGTCTGGTTTAGGCAATTTGTCATTTGGTAAAAAAATTTGATGTTGGTAGGGTAATGTTGTTGGTGCTGGTAGGATAATGTGTTGGTTGTAGGTAAGGTAAAGCTAAAAGGTTAGCATACCAGTAGGTAGGGAATAGTGTCTGATTAAAGATCAACACACAATTCTAGATACGAGGAAAAGTGAAGAAAAGAGGATAGTAGTGTGAATGAAAAGAGCTAAACAAAACCACAAACGTGAACAAGCCTGAAGCCCTAAGTGCAATGCAAGACGAGAAGTCCACGTTGCAAAGAGTTGTATGATCATAATAGATCAGGTGTATGTAGTCCCTTGAGTTGAAACAAATGGGGAGGGGGGGTTTTTTGGTGATGTGGATGCTATAGCTGATGTAACAAAGAAACTTGTTACACCGAAAAGAGAACCTACCTAAACGACAAGTCCATGACCCAACAAGTTCTTTTGAATGAGGTTTGATTTTAGTTGAATGTAGACTGATCGATGCGGGAAGTCTACAAGGGATAGTGATTGTTTATATTCTTGAGGTCTTCCCAAAGTGATCAATGCGTAGAAGATTCTGATAAAGGCTGATTGTATAGCTCCTTCGGGGGAGTAGTCTATTTGTAGCAGAGATGATTTAGGGAATAGATGTCCTTCAGGGGAAGCGTCTATTAGTAGTAGAGCAATAGTTGGCATATAGTATGTCTTCGAGGGAGAGTCTATACTTTTCATTTAGATGACTAGATGTTCTTTTGGCGTGAAAGCATCTGTTTAGTAGGAAGTTTAGTGGACTCAAGAAAAATCCCCTAAGGAAAAAAAATACGGCTTAATTTATACTTTGAAGTCATGGGATAGGACTAAAAAAGGGGAAGGGGAAGGCATTATCAAGGGGAGTGCGAAGTGATTTCGCTTATTTAGAGATTATAGAAAAACAAAGGTGTATGTAGAGGTGGTTCAATGAGCTCAAGGGACGCAGCAGGAGGTAGATAAAGAAGTGATTGTATAAACACAGATTCAACGTTTAGAAAGGGCGAAGCGTAAGCATTAAGGGGTTCAGGGCTCAAGTGTTACCTTAGCGACGATAAACGATAAGTGACTTGATCCATGATGTGTGAGTGATTATATAAGGCCCAATTTATTGGGAGCAAATTTTCCACGTTTGCTCTTTTTAGTTTTGGTGACAGTTGATTCTCTTTGAGGACAAGAATCACCAACCGTAAAGGTACCTCAGGAGTCACTTATCTAAGCACGTCTTGATGCGTTTTTGAATAGATTTGAGTTGATCGAGAGCTGTAAGACGTCGTTCGTCAAGAAGCCTCCAATTGGGCTCGACTCGCTCTTGGCGAAATCAGCCTGGTTAGATCTCCTGAAGGATATTCTAAGGAGGGTATTTGTATTTCGAGAGCAAAACAACGCCTTCGGTACGTATACCAAAGAAAAGTGTGGCCCATTAGTAGAGGTACGAATGCTAGTATGATTAAGCCCAAAGGGCAAAGGGATGTGATCGTGCCAATTCTTCCAGATTCATTGACAAAACATTATCAATGTAAAAATCATTTTGTTAGAGTTTTAATTAGAAAGATCGCTTTGACCATTGGCCTGCGATATAAGGTGATGATAAACTAAGTTTGATACCAAAGTTTGTCACAAGGTTTTTTACAAGAAAGCAACTTTGTTTTTTGAAAATTAAACATTATCTGTTATTAGGCGATGAGGATACAAACGACAGATAAATTGTGATGGTTATGAATTCGAAATTTTTTTCTTTTTTGATTGAAATGAGTGGACTAAATGGCCTCCACCCATTCTGTGGTATATTCGGTCGCTGTGATTACCAACGGTTGAACGTGTGAAGAGGTCGGTGAATCTCACCAATAAGGCCTACCCCCATTGTGAGAAAGGCCAAGATCACGAGCGACTTGTAATCGGGGGCTAGGATATGTTTGAAGATTGGCATGTTGTTGACACATTGACACAGTGCTTAACATTTTGTAGGGCAGTCGTTATGAGAGTCAGCCAATAATAACCTAGGCGAAGGATTCGTTTAAGCCATGGCAAGGCCACTAAAATGTCCACCACAATCCCATCGTGTACTTGTTGGGATGGTATGAGTGGCCTCAGCGTTGGTCAGACAGCGACAGGAGGATGCCATCAAACCACGTTTATAAGGAGTCCTCCCATGCAACTAAAAGCGAAAACACTTTTAAGAAAACACGTTTTCGTTACTAGTAAGGTCAGGTGGGGAACCGAGATTGAAGGTATCTTAAAATGGTGGTACCCAGTATTCTGGCGAATTAGTCGACACAGTCTGTATCATGCAAACTACCGGGGTTGAATAGGATGGTGCAAAAAGTTGCTGGACCACAACGAATAATTCAGAGTCCAGTTGGTGCGGGCGAGAATCTGCGAGGCGAAGCAAGTCATAGTATCTGCAAATTTGTTAGTGGAAGTGGGGAATGGTTTGGGATAGAATAGTGAGTAAATAAGGTTAGAAGTGATTCCACGTGGTGTTTGTACTTTTGAAGTTCCTCGTTTTTACATTGGTAGCTGCCCATAACTTGATTGACTACCAATTGAGAGTCACCAAAGATATTGATAGATTAATAGCCTAAGTGTATCGCAACTTGGAGACCCAGAACAAGGGCCTCGTATTCCGCTGTATTATTAGTGCAGGGGAAAATCAAGCCAGAATGAAAGAGGCATAGGTTCAGCGTCAAGAGGGATGAGACAACACCGGCTCCTCTGCCGTGCTGGCACTTAGATCCATCGAAGAAGAGGGTCATTTGATACGACTCTTCTCCGAGCGAAAGAGTGGCGATGAGTTCGTCGGGGAAGGTTAAAATTGGTAAATTGTTCCCCAGGTAGAGGGGCCTCCGCAAGTTGGTTCTGCAAGAGTTTGTCCTTTGATTGATTTCTGTTGTTAAACTCAAGGTCAAGGTCGGCGAGGAGCATGAGCCATCGAGCGATACTTGGTTTAGGTGTGGTTTGGCATACATATAATGAATGGGGTCTGTGTTGGTGATGACGAAAGTTTTGTGATTCAGGAGGTAATGTCGGAGTTTGGTGGCGACGAATGATAGGGCCAGGCACAATTTTTCTACATGTGTATACCTAGTCTCGTAATCCACGAGGGTACGACTTATATAATAAACGGCCTGCTCTCGGCGTGCCGAGTCTCGATGTGCGAGCATAGCTCCTATAGCATGGTCAGTGGCGGAAAGATAAAGGTAGAAAGGGTGGTCGTCCTGGGGTGGGATAAGCACGGGTGGCTGCAAGAGATACGTTTTGAGAGCTTCGAAGGCTTGGTGACACTCCTCACTCCATTGGAAGGCAACATCCTTTTTTAGAAGGTGATGAAAAGGGTGACATCGATCCGAGAGTTGGGAGATGAAAACGCCGGATGGATTGAAGTTTACCCTGCAAACTACGTAATTGTTTGAGGTTTTTGGGTGGGGGCATTTCTAGGATAGCTTTTACTTTAGATGGATCGACCTCAATGCCACTCAAAGAGACGATAAAGCCAAGAAGTTTTCCCGAAAGAACACCAAAGACACATTTCTTCATCGGTTGAAGGCAGACAGAATATTGTAACAGGTGATCAAAAATAATGGTTAAAACATCGAGATGTTCACTACGATGTTTAGACTTGCCGAGAAGATCGTTGACATAGTCTTCAAGGATAGTGTGCATAATGTCATGAAAAATGTAGGTCATAGCCTGCTGATAGGTAGCACCAGCATTCTTAAGGCCAAATGGCATGACACGATAACAGAAGGTTCCCCAAGGAGTTATGAAGGCAGTTTTGTGTTGATCGGCAGGGGCAACCAAAATTTGGTTGTATCCTGAAAAGCCATCCATGAGAGAAAGCATTTCATGGCCCGCAGTGAGATCAACAAGTTGATCAATACTTGGGAGAGGGAAGTCATCCTTGGGGCAAGCAAGGTTAAGATCCCGGAAATTTGTGCATATCCGAAGTCCCCCTGTCGCTTTAGTGACAGGTACGATGTTAGAAATCCATTGAGGATAGTCAATAGGCAAGATGAAGGAAACAGAAAGGAGTCGTTGGAGCTCCTCTTTGACCAAGAGAGCAATGCGTGGATGCATTTTTCTCAATTTCTGTTTGACTGGTTTGGAATTGGGGTTTAGGGTGATGTTATGGACGGCAATGGTAGGATCAATTCCTGGCATGTCAGCGTAAGACCATGCGAAAGCTTGGTTGCGAGCACGGAGAAAGGTAGAAAAGGCGGCTTGTTCTGAGGTGTTAAGGGATTGTCCAATCTTCACTATGTGAGGATCTTCCTCTGTGTGGATGTTGATTTCTATAGTAGATTCGTTCAGCATAGTTTGGGTTTCAGATGGTAGGGCGCGTTGAATATAAGAATCATCCGCGCCCAGGTAAGTGAGGATGGAGTCGTCATCCTGGCATTCAACAACATTAATCAAAGGCGAATCCTCTTCGATCATGTTTGGATACAGAAGGGGAAGAGAAGATAGGTCCTCATTATTGCGTTGATAAGTGAGAGGACCTATGAAGATAGCATTTATGAAAAAAAAAATTTAGGAGGGATAGATTCAGGGTCCATCGATTCTGTGGGTGATGATGGCAAAGTGGGTGATGATGGTTCGGTAGGGGCAACGTCTTCCTCTTCCAGGATACAGCTGATAGGAGGTGTCTCCTGTGTAGGTGTTTTGGAAAAACCAAGACCACTTCGATCATTATGTTTGCGTGTGGTCATGGGAATGAGTGTATGTCGGCCTTGTTCGTAAAGGCCAAAACCAAAGCCTTTCCACGCACAGCGAGTCAAGAAGGTGAGGGCGAAACGACGATTTGTCAAGTATTGAAAATCGGATTGGAAGGGAACCACACCAAGAGGAGGTTTAGGGGTAATGGAGGATGCGTCAACACCCCCATACGTTAGGTTAGTGCGGCAATGGGGTGGTCCGTAAGAGATTACCTCCCCCACGCGACGGTCGTAGGGTGGGATGCGCGTGTAATTGTCCGTACTCCTGCGGGGTAGGGAAAGAACTAACGTTATATAGGCGGTACTCCCCCAGCGTGAGGCGATGAAAAACATCTACTAAGGGGTCGGAGGTTGGGATGTTAGCTGCGGGAAGAGAAGTGGTTTGTGCGACGGTGGTTTCATCAGTTGAAGGCGTAGGTGCAGTTGAGGTGGATGGTTGAGGTACATTTGAAGAGGATGGTTGGGTTGAATGTATGGGTGTCTTAATTGGTATAAGCACATCGTTTGGGTGGTATAACATATTGCAAGTTTTGAAGGGGGGAGGATCAGCTTTTACAGTGTAGGACTTCCCCTCGTACTCAAATTTTATGCATCGATGTAATGTTGAGGGAACGCATCCCATGGCTCGGATCCAAGGACGACCCAGCAATATATTATATTGGAACTCTCCTTCAAGGACATAGAAGAGTTCGGGTAAAGTACATGGGCCTACGCGAATGTTGAGGATCACGGTGCCTAAGGTAGAAGTAATAGCGTCATTGAATGACCGCAACATGATGGGGTTGGCACACATGCAACTAGAAGGGATGTTCATTTGTTGGAAGGCTTTTGAAGAGATGATGTTTAGGCTAGCGCCCCCGTCAATCATAACCCGACGTACTCGAATGTCTCGGACGTAAGCGGAAATGAAAAGGGCAGGGTCAGGGTCTTCTGCACCAAAGTCGATAATTTCATCTTCTGAGAAACTAACTGCAGCGGCTTGTTGTTTTGAGATAGAAGTGGTGGGGGAGATGGATTGTTTGGTGAGAGAGGCAACGTGATTGGGTGTTAGAATGGAGGCAACGGGCAGGGTTTCGTTGGGTAAAACCTCTATCCCTTGAAGGATCTCAACGAGAGCTTGTCGATGAGATTCAGAAGTCTGAATGAGATCATATAGTGTCATTTTTACGGGCGATTGATGAAGCTGTTTGATCATGGTTCGGTGGGCAACTCCATTAGAGACGGGATAGGCGGGTCCGCGAATAACCACTTTAGGTGGTGGTGTAATCGGGATGGTTGAAGGAGAAAGAGATGCCGCAGGTGTGTTTTCTTTCGCTTTCCCATTGTTTTTCTGTCCTCGAGTAGCGACACTAATCATATTAATCTCGTAGATCTGAGATGAGGAAGATGGTTGGGATAATTCATGGTCTTCAAGAGGTGGGGTGGTAATAATGATAGATCTTGGTGAGGCGGGGATAGATGATATAGTAGAGGGAATTGACGCTAGAGGTCTCTCCCTTCGTAAGTTGTCTTTCTTAATCTTTCTATCCGGGAGAGGTGACTGACGAAGGAGGGTTTTTAGAGCTTTGCATCCCTCCACATCATGTCCTGGTGTGCGGTGATAAGCGCAGATTTTAGACTCATCGTAACCCATAGGTCGGGGTTTAGACGGGTCATAAGGTCTAAGTGGAGGTAGGGAAATGGTCGCATTCTCCACCAACATAGCAAGGATTTTGGCGTAAGATCCTTTGAGTGGGTCAAAATCGGAAGAGGATGAGGGTATTGATTGTGTGGGTTGTGGTAATGTTTGGGCGTGTTTAGTTCGTATGGGTGATGGTTTAGCCGAGGGGTGCTGACACATGTTTTTCACTAAACGTGGTTTCTTGGACACAGAAGTTACGTTCAGCTGGTTAGATGATGAGGCTACAGATGGCGTGGTAGCGGGAAACAACCACGGAGAAAGGGGAGTGACAGAAAATAAATCCTTTGATGATGGGATTGGTTTAGGGTTGATAGGTGGACCGGATACGCGGGGGTAACGATGTTGTGATACCCTTTGATCTCTGTATAGGTGTAGAAGGCGTAGGTCATTTTGCAGAAAACAAAGGAGGTATGATATATTGGTGTAATGTGGAGGGATGAGGTCCCAATATGGAAGGTGGGTGTGACGATGAAGGTTTTAATTGTGATAGAGGCCCGGATTGCGTTCGTCTCCTAGGTGGCGGAACGGATTTATTTTTGGATAGATCGAGTCGCTTAGGCGGGTGTGTTAGACTGGGCATTGGTGAGGTCCCAAGCGTAGGGGAAGATCTGGTTAAGTTGATAGAAGTGGACGGGGCATTTGGTAGAGGTGAGGGGGGTGAAGGCGAGAACAGGGGCATTTTAAGCTTCTGTAAGCACTTCGGGTAGATGGTGGAGACATCAGGATCAGTCATTTGCATTTGAGTAGAAAAAGGGGTACTCAAACGTTCCCATAGGGCCTGTCTATCTTCTGTGGAATGACAGTCTCCAGGTGTGATTTGTAATTTTGGTACGGAAGAAAGGTGGGTTGTAATTCCAGTCCATTGCGGGTGTGACACAGGAGGCAGATGAGGCACTGTATCAATAGATGTTAGGAGGTCAACCGGTCGTTGAAAAGATTTAGGCGATGAGGGACTAATAGGTAGGAGGGCGTGTTCGAGGAGATCTGTCATGTTAAAAGAATGTGGTGATGTTAGTGTAAGAGATTTCTCGTCTAAGGATGTCAAAAGGAGTGGTGAGCCTTCCTCTTGTGTAGCAAGAGTGGTAGAAGGGGACGTTTGGGAAATAGATAAATTAGATAGCATCCGCTCACAGTCTTGTAGGGATGTGGTGTAAGAAGACTCATTGATGGGAAGGGAAGCCTGGGCAGTTAACTCTTCTATGGGTAAAGGAACGATTTCGCTTTGGCTTGATGGTGGTAAAGGAGGTTCGGGCTCCTGTGTTAGTGAAGAGGCTTGATTCAAAATTTTCTCGATAGAGGCTTTTGGCTGAGAATCGAAGACTGCATGGATCTCATGAACACTCTCCTCAGCTAAGATATCTTGGTTCACGTTGCTGCTGGACGAGTGATTCGGGAATGGCTTGTTGAAAATTTTCAGATTTCGGTTAGCAGGGGCGTTAGGATTATCGAGTGTTATATCCCCTGCGTCAACCATTTCCTGCACTATGTTTTTCAACATCTTGCAGTTTTCATGACTATGTCCTTTTACGCGGTGAAAGTTACAAAAGTCATTTTCTTTGTACCAGGAAGGTATTGCGCGGGTGGAGTCAAACCCAGAGTGAGGTTTAACAGGGGGCAAGGTGATAGCCCCAGCTTTGAGCAATTTCTCCAATATCACACCATAGGTTTCTCCCAAGGGAGTGTAGCTGATGGGTTCGGCTTTGTATTTATAGGTGGTTTTTGGTGGAGTATTGGACGGTGGTTGGGATTTGACCATCACCGCGTGGACAGCTCCTTTTGATTTAGAAGAGGTGGACGCGTGAGGAGTGGTGGTATTTGGTTTATTGGTAGAATCAGGAGTTCGGAAAGTGGAGTTCTTGTTGCGCAACCGCAATTTCTCTTCCTCTAAGGCTCGAATTTCTAATTTTCGAGCCATAGTAAAGGCCTCGTCGAATGTACGGAAAGTTTGGATTTGGAGGGTAGGGGAGATGTGCTTAGCGCAGGCCCGCGTAAAGAGTTCGATAAGTTCGGTTTGAGGCAAGGCATACGTAAGTTGGTTGATAAGGCCCCGCCATCGTCCAACGAAATCTGCGATAGATTCGTCCTCAAATTGTCGGATGGCATAAAGGTCGGTGATAGATACTTTCTTAGCAATGTTAATGGAGAAATGATCCAAGAAAGATTGGGCTAGTTGGTTAAAAGAGAAGATCGAGTGCTGGGTTAAAGCACTGTACCACTCCAGGGCGGGTCCTGATAAGGACATAGGGAAGGTGCGGAGTAACAAGGCGTCATTATGGGCAATCAAATAACAAGCATGTCTAAATGATCGCAAGTGTTGTTGAGGATCCTCCTTACTATTAAAACGAGTAAACTTCGGCAACTCCCATTGAGGAGGATATGAATGAAGGGGGACAGAAGGGTGAATGGGCTCCCGACAAACTTGTTCGTATGTCAAGGCGCTACGACTTCCCGAAACCGAAGCCTCCAGATTTTGCATTTTATCCATCATTTGTTTGATGAAATCAGTGGTTGGATGAGATGATGGTGCACCAGAATAGGGATGTCCCATATAAGGTGTTGAGGTTACTGGATACGTGTATGGGAATGAAAAGGTAGGCGGAGCTTGAGAAGGAAAGCTCGTGTGGATAGGTGGCAGAGAGCAAGTCATGAATGGAGCAGTCTGCAAAAGAGATGAGGTAGGGGCAGTTGGTGGTAACGATACGTGGGGTCCAAGATTAACAAAAGGAAAGCTAATCGGGGTGGTATGAACCTCTGCAGCTGTCAGATTGGGAGACGGGGCTAGAGATGCAGGAAGCAAGGCGGTATTACCAGGCGGAGTGGGAGCCAAATGAGCAGCTATACTGATAGGCATACCTACAAGGAGCTGACCATCAGGTGTACGGTCAGGGGTATGAGACAAATAGTATTGTACAGCGCTGGAATTAGCATCCAGAAACTTGGCAAAGTCCTTATCTCCCACCGGAATTTTAGGAACCTCACTGGTATCAGTAGGATTCCCCACAGAAGGTGAAGGGGGTGATTCAGGTAAAGAAACAGAGCAAGCGTGTGAAACCATGGCGGCGGCTTGCTTTCGAGTGATAACAACCATGGACAGTAGTTCACGGTAAAGTTTCAATCTATCAAGAACAAAAACAACCCCAGAATGATGAATTTGGCAAGTTGCTGGTTTGTCAGGGGCTGATGGAGACAGTAACCGATATCGGTTTACTAACCGCTGTCGGTCACAGGGGAAACGACGTCGGTCTCTTAACCGATGCCGGTGTCAAAAATCTAGGATAAGAAGATACAAAGGGCTGCTAATTTGATTTTTAGCAACGTTGAGTATATTTATCAACTTATTGATCACAAAAGACAGAGTATGACAGAGAAAACAGAACAGCAAACAAGCAAGATGCACACGCAAATCCAGAGATTAACCTTAGGGTTAATTTTAATTATTGTGGGCTTATGCCTTTAGACGTAGAATGATGTCAGAATCCTAAACAAGAGACTTAGGGGAAATGTCAAGTTGTTTTGGCTTATAAGGTTACCTCAATCGGGCGGAGGAATACCGCGGAAAAAGGGGGGATGTTTGAGCTGTTGTGTCAATTGTGAAGTGATTCGGTATGTGTTGTGCAGTGAATGTAAGATTAATTTCCTGTCAATACCGTGGATATCACCCCCACGTGTACGACCTGTTACTTAATCTATGTTCACTAGAATTGAAAAACAACAGGCAGGAATGCAATGCATGTGTTTTAAAACCCAAATCGAAAGTGATATTCGATGAAGCAAAAGAGATGACTTTTACTAATGCAAGATGCAAAAACAAAATGTTTCTTTTTTTTTTACCAGAATAATAAAATACCTTGTGAATATCTCTAGAAGAAGAAAACAGCAAGTATGCTCCCTATATGAAAGCAAGCAAGAAATAAAGATAAACCCAAAATGGGTCCCACCGGGCGTGCCAAAATGTTTCACTCGGAAATGCTTCGTTCCTTTTAGAAACAGATAAGGTTAGGGTTAGGAGGAATACCTGTAGAATGTCGAGATAATGTGCGCGTACCGTAGAGAAAGATCAGGTTGACTGCGGAGAACTCCTTTTTGTCTGGGAAGGACTACCTGCAAATAAGAACACAAGACCACAAGATTTGATTAAACAATAAATGAGGAAACTGCCTTGGGCCCAGGAAATGTAAAACTTCCTTTCGAAGGTGGTCAGTTTCCCTGCTAACGTGAATTAACACAAAAGACTGTAAAATATCAATTAAATTGCTTGGCTGAACTGGGTAGGGAAAAGGCTGTTTTTCCTGGTTTTGATCAAAGGAACCGATGTCGGTTACCTATAACCGATGGCGGTTACTGATAACCGATACCGGTGGGTTCTAGGATCTTCTGGGCTGGTTGTGGTGTTTGTAATGGCTGGTTTTTGGATAGTATTAGGAAATGGGATGGTTAGAAGCAAAAGAATGATAGTTAGAGGCAATGGTACGTTGGATAATGGATTCAGAAATGGATTTAGGAGCACTGAGATTCCAAGAAGCATAAGAAATGTTATAATGGAGGACATGCAAGATGTAACTTACTGGTTTTGATGAAGGTGCAAGTTGATCTCCTTTGCTGTAAACACGTCTAGTATTTTCACTCGTCTCTGCTTGGTCAAGTGAAGATCTGGACTCTGTTCCTCGCTCGCAATGCCCTCGCTTGATCCAGAAATCCTTCGACTGATCTCCAAAATGAAATTCCGATCCGTTGTTTTGGTTTGGGGAGCCCATTTACAGGGAACCGATGGCGGTTGCGTAACCGACGGCGGTCGAGTAGGAACCGGCATCGGTAAGGAAAAAGTAGGCTATTTTTAGTAAAATAGCCCACCTTCCCTGCTTTTCTCCCGAGAGATCAGTTGCGGGCTTGGTCAAGTGGCTAGAAGGTCGGCTTTGGGTGCGAGTAAGGAGGCATTAGTTATGGATGTGAGTCTAGACCAAGTCATGGGTCCTAATTAGGTTAGTTTAGGGTTAGGGCTAGGTCATGGTGAGGTGGCCAAGTGAGGTGGCGGGTAAGGCGATGTGGATTTATCAATTATGAGGTAATTAATAAATAATTGTGTAAGGTTTAGGTAATGAGGTTAGGTTGTGAAATGGGATGCGGGTCACAAGGGGTCGTAAGACACGAATTTGGTGTCTACACTCCTAACCATAGCCGATTAAGCCGGACTGCCATCGGTTACCCCTTTTAACCCCTAAACTACCTTATTCTCAAGGTTGGAAAACATTGGGAGAAATTTGATGAGCAAGAACACATCTTAGAGAGATAACACATCTTTAGAGAGAAAATTCCAGCAAAAACTGGGGTCATGCAAGGAAGGAGATCGAGCATCTTCTCCTGCATAGCCATCCCATCCATGATCTGATCTATCCAAGCAAAGAGGAGTGTACATGTAGCCCATGTAGAAGCTTTCTTGCAGCTGGTGATCACTTGTAACCTTCAAACTCCTCATCAACACCTCCATCCCTCACACACAGGAATTTAAGATCAGAATCTAAGTAAGTATAACATCATACTTTCCTAGTTTATTTCATTTCGATCATCATATTATCATCCATTGTTTACCTTGCCCCCTATTGACCCTCTCTGAAAATTTCACCTCCATATACCCATTAAAACCTCAGCTAAGCCTACTCCAGTAACCCAATATTTCACCCCGACTCACCAAAGTCCTTTGTGCAATCACAAAGGAGACCAAAACTTATTCTATGACATTTTCAAATCTCATAGTAATCGGCACCGGTTACACCTAACCACCATCGGTCACCCCTGACCAACACCTATCTTTGTATTTTCCCACAAATCCTAGAACAAAGACCTACCCACCTAATATCATTTCACCCTCATTCACCTGTGATCTACCTGAGACCTCTATCAAACCTGCAGAGACCTAGACCAATCATTTGACCTTTGGATTCTATTCTAGCTTAGCCTGTTAGATTAGATCTATTTCTTATTGTGTTTTAAGTGATATACCTAAATACTTTTAAATAACAATAGGATTTACTTTGTTGGAAACATTAAATTGTTTAAAATAGTGGATCGATAGCCATCTAGGAAGTATCATACTTTTCGAATCTCGCATACGCTAGGTAGTTCACTGCCCATATTGTTTAATTCCTTTTGGTGGTCTTGTTTTCATTACAGGTAGTTCCTCCTAGCCAAAAGGAAGCTCTCACGATCAGCCATGGATCCAGGAAGTCATACGCATGTAACAATCCATCAACCAAATTTGAACAGGTATTCCTCCTACGCCCATTACCTTATCTATTTTGTCAACAATTCAAAGAAACAAGCTAAGAATCAGGTGAAACACTTGTAATTGACACAATATATGAGGCCAAGTTTAGGTCATCCCAACCCTTCATTAATTCATAGGAAAAAATTGTACTCACCCATGAATCCTATTTTTTATCCTTTATAAATAAGCGTAAAGGAATAAAAATAAACATGCTAGTAACCCATGAGGCATTCTAGCCTTGGTTACAATATACAACTCAATAAACTGAAATTGATTTTCTATTTGGTTAACTAATTAAAAATAACCAGCTTCTAATAATGTTTTCTTGCATTGTAGTAAAATGATGCAATCCCTTTCCTCTTCAGCTTATGTCGCATTCTCCACCAACATAGCAAGGATTTTGGCGTAAGATCCTTTGAGTGGGTCAAAATCGGAGAGGATGAGGGTATTGGTTGTGCGGGTTTTGGTAATGTTTGGGCATGGTTGGTTCGTATAGGTGGTGGTTTAGCCAAGGGGTGTTGACACGTGGTTTTCACTAAACGTGGTTTCTTTGGCGCAGAAGCTATGTTGGATGATGAGGCCGCAGATGATGTGGTATCAGAAAACAACCACGGGGAAATAGGAGTGACTGAAAACAAATCTTTTGATGATGGAATTTGTTTAGGGTTGATAGGTGGACAGGATACGCGGAGTGACGGTGTTGCTATACCCTGGAATTTCTGTATAGGTGCGGAAGGCGTAGGTCGTTTTGAAGAAAACGCAGGAGGTATGATATATTGATGTAAGGTGGAGGGATGAGGTCCCAATATGGAAGGTAGGTACGACGATGATGGTTTTGATTGTGATAGGGGCACGGATTGAGTTTGTCTCCTAGGTGGCGGGGCGGATTTATTTTTGGATAAATCGAGTCGCTTAGGCGGGTGTGTTAGACTGGGCATTGGTGAGGTCCCAAGCGTAGGGGAAGATTTGGTTAAGTTAATAGAAGTGGACGGGGCATTTGGTAGAGGTGAGGGGGGTGAAGGTGAGAACAGGGGCATTTTAAGCTTCTGTAAGCACTTCGGGTATATGGTGGAGACATCAGGATCAGTCATTTGCATTTGAGTAGAAAATGGGTACTCAAACGTTCCCATAGGGCCTGTCTATCTTCTGTGGAATGACAGTCTCCAGGTGTGATTTGTAATTTTGGTACGGAAGAAAGGTGGGTTGTGATTCCAGTCCACTGTGGGTGTGACACAGGAGGTAGATGAGGCACTGTATCAATAGATGTTAAGAGGTCAACCGGTCGTTGAAAAGATTTAGGCGATGAGGGACTAATAGGTAGGAGGGCATGTTTGAGGGGATCTGTCATGTTTAAAGAATTTGGTGATGTTAGTGTAAGAGATTTCTCGTCTAAGGATGTCAAAAGGAGTGGCGAGCCTTCCTCTTGTGTAGCAAGAGTGGTAGAAGGGGACGTTTGGGAAATAGATAAATTAGATAACATCCGCTCACAGTCTTGTAGGGATGTGGTGTAAGAAGACTCATTGATGAGAAGAGAAGTCTGGGCAGTTAACTCTTCTATGGGTAAAGGAATGATTTCACTTTGGCTTTATGGTGGTGAAGGAGGTTCAAACTCCTGTGTTGGTGAAGAGGCTTGATTCAAAATTTTTCAATAGAGGCTTTTGGCTGAGAATCGAAGACTGCATGGATCTCATGAACACTCTCCTCGGCTAAGATATCTTGGTTCACGTTACTGTTGGACGAGTGATTCGGGAATGGCTTGTTGAAAATTTTCAGATTTCGGTTAGCAGGGGCGTTAGGATTATCGAGGGTTATATCCCCTGCATCAACCATTTCCTGCACTATGTTTTTCAACATCTTGCAGTTTTCATGACTGTGTCCCTTCACGTGGTGGAAGTTACAAAAGTCATTTTCTTTGTACCAGGAAGGTATTGCGCGGGTGGAGTCAAACCCAGAGTGAGGTTTAACAGGAGGTAAGGTAATGGCTCCTGCTTTGAGCAATTTTTCCAGGATGACGCCATAAGTTTCTCCCAAGGGAGTGTAATTGATGGGCTCGGCTTTGTACTTATAAGTGGTTTTTGGCGGAGTATTGGATGGTGTTTGAGATTTGACCATTACCGCGTGGACAGCTCCTTTTGATTTAGAAGAAGTGGACGCGTGAGGAGTGGTGGTGTTTGGCTTGTTGGTAGAATCAGGAGTTCGGAAATTGGGGTTTTTGTTACGCAACCGCAATTTCTCTTCCTCTAAGGCTCGAATTTCTAAGTTTCCGAGCCATGGTAAAGGCCTCGTCGAATGTGCGGAAAGTTTGAATTTGGAGGGTAGGGGAGATGTGCTTAGCGCAGGCCCGCGTAAATAGTTCGATAAGTTCGGTTTGAGGCAAGGCATACGTAAGTTGGTTGATAAGGCCCCGCCATCGTCCAACGAAATCTGCGATAGATTCGTCTTCAAATTGTCGGATGGCATAGAGGTCGGTGATAGATACTTTCTTGGCAATGTTAATGGAGAAATGATCCAAGAAAGATTGGGCTAGTTGGTTAAAAGAGAAGATTGAGTGCTGGGTTAAAGCACTGTACCACTCCAAGGCGGGTCCTGATAAGGACATGGGAAAGGTGCGGAGTAACAAGGCATCATCATGGGCAATCAAATAACAAGCATGTCTAAATGATCGCAAGTGTTGTTGAGGATCCTCTTTACTGTTAAAACGAGTAAATTTTGGCAACTCCCATTGAGGAGGATATGAATGAAGGGGGACAGAAGGGTGAATGGGCTCCCGACAAACTTGCTCGTATGTCAAGGCGCTACGACTTCCTGAAACGGAAGCCTCCAGGTTTTGCATTTTGTCCATCATTTGTTTGATGAAATCAGTGGTTGGATGAGATGATGGTGCCGGAAGCAAATTGGACCAAGGACCACCGTTAGACACCGGTGGGGTTAAGTATTGATAAGGTGTGAATAGGGATGTCCCATATAAGGTGTTGAGGTTACTGGATACGTGTATGGGAATGAAAAGGTAGGCGGAGCTTGAGAAGGAAAGCTCGTGTGAATAGGTGGCAGAGAGCAAGTCATGAATGGAGTGGTCTGAAAGAGAGATGAGGTAGGGGCAGTTGGTGGTAACGATACGTGGGGTCCAAGATTAACCAAAGGAAAGCTAATCGGGGTCGTATGAACCTCTGAAGCTGTCGGATTGGGAGACGGGGCTAGAGATGCAGGAAGTAAGGCAGTGTTATCAGGAGGAGTGGGAGCTAAATGAGCAGCTATACTAATAGGCATACCAACAAGGAGCTGACCATCAGGCGTACGGTCAGGGGTATGAGACAAATAGTATTGTACAGCGCTGGGATTAGCATCCAGAAATTTGGCAAAGTCCTTATCTCCTACAGGAATTTGGGAATCTCACTGGTGTCCGTAGGATTCCCCATAGAATGTGAAGGGGGTGATTCAGGCAAAGACACAGAGCAGGCATGTGAAACCATGGCGGCGGCTTGCTTTCCGAGTGATAACAACCATGGACAAGAACACACAGGAAAGTTTCAATCTATCAAGAACAAAAACAACCTCAGAATGATGAATTTGGCAAGTTGCTGGTTTGTCAGGGGCTGATGAAGACAGTAACCGATATCGGTTTAGTAACCGGTGTCGGTCACAGAGCAAACGACGTCGGTCCCTTAACCGATGCCGGTGTCAAAAGTCTAGGATAAGAAGATATAAAAGGCTGCTAATTTGATTTTTAGCAACGTTGAGTATATTTATCAACTTATTGATCACAGAAGACAAAGTATGACAGAGAAAACAGAATTTGAAAACAAGCAAGATGCACACGCAAATCCAGAGACTAATCCTAGGGTTAATTTTAATTATCGTGGGCTTATGCCTTTAGACGTAAGATGATGTCAGAATCCTAAACAAAATACCTAGGGGAAATGTCAAGTTTGTTTTGGCTTATAAGGTTACCTCAATCGGGCGGAGGAATACCGCGGAAAAGGGGGGATGTTTGAGCTGTTGTGTTAATTGTGAAGTGATTCGGTATGTGTTGTGCAGTGAAACTAAGGTTAATTTCCTGTCAATACCGTGGATATCACCCCCACGTGTACGACCTGTTACTTAATCTATGTTCACTAGAATTGAAGAACAACAAGCAGGAATGCAATGCACGTGTTTTAAACCCAAATCGAAAATTATATTCGATGAAGCAAGAGAGATGACTTTCACTAATGCGAAACTAGGAAAGCAAGACAAATTCTTTACGAAATATATAACAAAAGCAGCAACAGCAAATATGCTTCCTAAAATGAAAATAAGCAAGAGAAAGAAACCCAAAATGGGTCCCACCGGGCGTGCCAAAATGTTTCACTCGGAATGTTTCGGCTTCTGGGAATAGAGTTGCTTCTATCCTTTCATTCTTTTAGAAACAGATAAGGTTAGGGTTAGGAGGAATACCTGTTGAATGTCGAGATGGTGTGCGCGTACCGTAGAGAAAGATCAGGCTGACTGCGGAGAACTCCTTTTTGTCTTGGAAGGACTACCTGCAAATAAGAACACAAGACCACAAGATTTTGATTAAACAATAAATGAGGAAACTGCCTTGGGCCCAGGAAATATAAAACTTCCTTTCGAAGGTGGTCAGTTCCCCTGCTAATATGAATTAACACAAAAGACTGCAAAATATCAATTAAATTGTTTCGTTGAACTGGGTAGGGGAAAGGCTGGTTTTCTGGTTTTGATCAGAGGAACCGATGCCGGTTACTGATAACCGATGCCGGTTACTGATAACCGATACCGGTGGGTTCTAGGATCTTCTTGGTAGCTATGGTGTTTGTAATGGCTGGTTTTTGGATGGTATTAGGAAATGGGATGATTAGAAGCAAAAGAATGACAGTTAGATGCAATGGCACGTTGGGTAGTGGATTCAGAAATGGATTTAGGAGGACTGAGATTCAAGAAGCATAAGAAATGTTATAACAGAGGACATGCAAGATGTGACTTACTGGTTTTGACCAAGATGCAAGTTGATCTCCTTGGTTGTAAACACTTCTGGTTTCTTTACTCGTCTCTGCTCTGTCAAGTGAAGATCTGGACTCTGTTCCTCGCTCGCAATGCTCTCTGTTGATCCAGAAATCCTTTGACTGATCTCCAAAATGAAATTCCGATCCGTTGTTTTGGTTTGGGGAGCCCATTTACAGGGAACCGATGGCGGTTGCGTAACCGACGGCGGTCGAGTAGGAACCGGCATCGGTAAGGAAAAAGTAGGCTATTTTTAGTAAAATAGCCCACCTTCCCTGCTTTTCTCCCGAGAGATCAGTTGCGGGCTTGGTCAAGTGGCTAGAAGGTCGGCTTTGGGTGCGAGTAAGGAGGCATTAGTTATGGATGTGAGTCTAGACCAAGTCATGGGTCTTAATTAGGTTAGTTTAGGGTTAGGGCTAGGTCATGATGAGGTGGCAAAGTGAGGTGGCGGGTAAGGTGATGTGGATTTATCAATTATAAGGTAATTAATAAATAATTGTGTAAGGTTTAGGTAATGAGGTTAGGTTGCGAAATGGGATGCGGGTCACAAGGGGTCGTAAGACACGAATTTGGTGTCTACAAGAGGGATAGTAATCCTTCCTGTACAACTCACCTGGTTAAAGATGATTTTCTTTTTAGAAGCTCAAGAACCTTATTCTCAAGGTTGTGAAAACCTTTTAGAAATTTGATGATTATGAAATAATCTCTATTTTGAGAGATAATGCATCTGAGAGAAAATTCATCATAACATGAAGGTTAAGGAGATTGAACATTTCTGGATTACATACCTATCCCAATCCATTCTGATCTATCCTTACAGATAGTTAGTTAGTGTTATTTTAGCCCATGTTGAGATGAACTTTTTGGTGGTGCATTGAACATTCAAACATCCATCATCTTTGATTTTTCCTTCAAAAATGTATGCCTGGTCATCAAGTGCTTCCAATTTGAACATAAAGAAATCATACTTTCACCCAGAAGTAGTTTTTCATTTCATATGCATTTGTGGGATAAATCCATTGTTTACCATTATTGACCTTCTCCAACTTTTGACCAGGATATCCCATTAAAACCTTAATCTTAAACATACTCCAGGTTTAACCCAATTTTCTAAGTTTCCGATTCCAAAATCATCCTTTGTGTATTAAAAAGGAGACCAAAAGGTTCATTTCTACCAGACTTTTCTCCATAAGTCCACAGTAACTGGACCATTTACTATGCCTAACCTCAATTCTTCCTCACCCCTGGACCTATAATGCACCTAGGTCTTTGTCATTTTCCTTTATTCAAACCTAGATACAAAGGATACCACCCTTACCTAAATTTTCACCCTCAGAACTCTATGATCTACCTGAGACCTCTATCAAACCATTTGCAAGTTAGGTCTGACCAATCATTTGACCTTAGGATTCTAAGATTCCAGCTTAGCCTTTAAGGATTAGATCTATTTCTTGTATGGTTTTAAGTGATGTCCTAAATAGGCTCACAAATGAACAATAGGATTTACATTCTTGGAAACATGGATAAATTGTTTAAAATAGTGGATGTGTCGATAGAACCCATAGGAAGTATCATATTCCTTTCCATATGCTTGGTAGTTCACTTTTCCCATATTGTTTAATAAACTTTCTGAGTGAGTCTTTTTTCATTACAGTGTAGTTCCTTTAGAAAAGGAAGCTCTTTACTTTTCAAGCTTGCTAGATCTTTTCTGCAGTTCATTAATCTTAGTAATTCAACCCATTTTAAAAATTGAAAAGTATTCTTTCAGATGTACTTACCCTATGAATTTTGTCAACACTTCAAAGAAACGTAAGCTAAATGAATCAACATGAAAAAGGGAGGAGATAAACCATTTGATTGTGATGCCATTTCAAGGTTATTCAAAGATTCTATTCACTTCTATATGGCATGGAATTTGGCATGTTTTTAAAAATCATCTTATCACTAAATTTAGCATCCATTGGTATATACCTAGTCACTTCTTCCTATTTTCTTAAATCTAAAATTCTTCTTTTGAAAAGGCTAAAAACTCTTTTTCAACTTCTTCATGTTTGATAGCATATTTAAAATCATTCCCACCTTTTGTTTCATCTTATTGTCTTTATCCAGGATTTCCATTTTTGATTTGGTCTAAAAATTAGTAGCCAAAAATTTTCTGATTTAATTCACTAAGCATTCTTGTAATCACCTCAGTCTTAACCTATGGATGAGGTTGAAGAGTCATGAGTCAATTGACTAACAAATGTCAGGTTGACAAAAATGGAATCATGCGAAATTCATTGGGAATCACAAATGGGAAGTCAATTCACAAAAAAAGGTAAGCGGGATAAACATCGGTGCTTCTTTGCAGTAACAAATCTGGATAGTTTAAGACATTCTGGTCCAATACTATGACCCTATAAAAAAACCCATCCAAAAATATTCAAGGTTGTACTTTGTATTCTAATGTAACAATGCCCCAATGATGATACAGGTCTTCCTCGCAAGGTGTTTATGATCTGGAAATAGTTTCAGAGTATGTCTAAATCCCGCATGCCTCCACTTAGCCCATAGGATATGTGATTTTAGTTTTAGATCTTTTCTTGGCAAATTTGAGTTCAAACTTACGAAACCGCCGCCCTTCCTGGGCGGCAATCCTATTGACCGCCGCCCTGATCAGGGTGGCAGTCCTGTCAACCGCACTTTTCTTGAATGCCTGTTTTAAAAGCCTTTAAACATCACATAAAATATCAATGTTTCACCAGTTCTTTCAGGGTTAACCATGCATTTAGTTTTTGGTCAAGTCTGGAATAGTGTTTAAACATTGTTTATTGAAAGAAGTGAGTCACCCCCGTGAATTTGGTTAAGACCTTTGAGCATTCTTAATAATGCAAATTTATTGTAAATCTGAAGGGTCTTATGCTAAGAAAAAGGGAGAAACACTATTGTTATTATCATACCATTTTGGTTTCAGGTTACATCTATTATTTATCATATTAGAATTCCATAGTGAGAAATACTAGCATAACATGCTTAGTTAGGAATTGTTTTAATGTTGGTCAATTGTGCCACATGGATCTTTGCAAATTTGTAAAGCCCATTTAGTTATTGTTTTATCTACCATCCATTATTGAATCAAGTAAACAATAGTTAGGGAACTGCCATTAAAGTTGGTAGGTTTTGCCTTCAAAGCAAGATGGTTTCAGGTTCTGGTTTTTATGTTGATGACTTATGAATATCAATCCCATGCATAGGAAAGGATCTTCATTGACAACCAAGGTATCTCCTACTCATTGCAACTATCCCTTTTGGCTCATCTAATAACATTTTTCATAGTCTGTATTCTGTTTGGATGTCCTTGTCCCAATATCTATCTTCTATCCCCTAGCATTACACCTTTGGATCCAGGTTTGATACATGAATGAATGAGGAGATTTTGAGGGAATCTCATATACACATGGATTCGCCACTTGTTCTATGAATCCATAGTTTTAACTTTCATTCTAGTTAGAAACAGTATCAAGATAGAGTAGTTAATTTGGGTTACTATTTTATCAGTATATGGATTCCTTCTCGATATTGCCAGGGAAGCTGTGGGGATTGATGAAATCTGAGAAACTATGATTCACTAGAACTTTTGGCTCATGTAGCTTTGAGGTAGGATCGAAGGTATTGCAAATAGATTAAGGATTATTCATTTATTTAGAATATAATCATTACAAATCAAAAGGCAAATAACTACTCGGTTCCATCTTGTTTATTTTAAATTGTTATTTAGGTTGTTCTATTTCTAGATACATTTAAATATTTCTTTCTTAAATTGTTAAGGAAGGTTTTCAGGTAAAATAAGGTTCACCTTCAATCATAGGAATTATGCTATAAATATATTCAATAGTTATTTCACTTTGTTAATGTTAATTTACATTTTTTCAAACTTGTATGACAATCATAGGACCTAGGGAGCCCAGGGAATACCTATTCGGGACTTGGATTGATTCTCAATGGTCCTCACAAGCCTGGTTTCCCTTGCAATAAATTGATCGTATATACCTTAATTATTAGAATGCAAGTATTTAAACAATGTAACCAGATTTGGAACAAGCCTCAGGATCAAGTAAGGACTAATTAAAGTCAAAGACACCAAGGTAGATGTTTTGGTCAAATAACCAAATTTTTACTAATTACCCTAGATAATAGGATTCGCATGACTTAGTAAGGGTTGAAATGGAACAATTTTTGTGATCCATTCCCCACAACCAGGTAGGTGTTAGATCACTCTCATAGGTGCTTAAGATAACCAGTTCCTAAGGGATAAGGCATGGTTGATAATAACGCCTTTCATGGATCATTTGAAAGATGAACAATTATTAATTCTTCCAGGTTACTTAAGCTGAGAAAGCATATTTTAAACTTACTAGAAATGATTAGGAATAGTTGATTTTTACTCCTATATTTCCAATTTTAAATGACCCAATGTGCATCTACCTTTGACCCACAAGATCCCACATGAAGTTAACACCAAAGGTCATTCAATCAATAATAAGAAGTGGCCTATGTGATTTTTGAATTCCACTCACTTCATATTGAAGGACGTGAAATTAGGGATTTCTTTAAGGGTAGATAAAGGTGAATGGAGCTCAAGATGATTCATAAGACTCCAGGAATCTCTAGAGTACAATCTCTTCACTCGGAATGTTTCGGCTTCCAGAATAGAGTTGCTTCACTCGGAAATGCTTCATTCCTTATAGAAACAGATAAGGTTAGGGTTAGGAGGAATACCTGTAGAATGTCGAGATGGTGTGCGCGTACCGTAGAGAAAGATCAGGTTGACTGCGAAGAACTCCTTTTTGTCTTGGAAGGACTACCTGCAAATAAGAACACAAGACCACAAGATTTTGATTAGATAATAAATGAGGGAACTGCCTTGGGCCCAGGAAATATAAAACTTCCTTTCGAAGGTGGTCAGTTCCCCTGCTAATATGAATTAACACAAAATACTGTAGAGTATCAATTAAATTGTTTCGTTGGAACTGGGTAGGGAAAAGGCTGTTTTTCTTGGTTTTGATCAAAGGAACCGATGCCGGTTATCTATAACCGATGGCGGTCACTGATAACCGATACCGGTTGGTTCTAGGATCTTCTGGGCTGGTTGTGGTGTTTGTAATGGCTGGTTTTTGGATGTATTGAGGAAATGGGATGGTTAGAAGCTAAGGAATGATGGTTAGAGGCAATGGTACGTTGGGTAGTGGATTCAGGAACGGATTTATGAAGACTGTACATTCCAAAAGCATAAGAAATGTTATAATGGAGGACATGCAAGATATAACTTACTGGTTTTTTGATGAAGGTGCAAGTTGATCTCCTTTGCTGCCAACACTTCTGGTTTCTTTACTCGTCTCTGCTTGGTTAAGTGAAGTTCTGGACTCTGATGTCCTTTGCTTTGGACTCTCTCTGTTTCACTTGTCAAAAATCCTTCGACTGATCTCCCAAAAATGAAATTCCGATCCGTTGTTTTGGTTTGGGGAAGCCCATTTACAGGGAACCGATGGCGGTTGCGTAACCGACGGCGGTCGAGTAGGAACCGGCATCGGTTAGGAAAAAGTAGGCTATTTTTAGTAAAATAGCCCACCTTCCCTGCTTTTCTCCCGAGAGATCAGTTGCGGGCTTGGTCAAGTGGCTAGAAGGTCGGCTTTGGGTGCGAGTAAGGAGGCATTAGTTATGGATGTGAGTCTAGACCAAGTCATGGGTCTTAATTAGGTTAGTTTAGGGTTAGGGCTAGGTCATGATGAGGTGGCAAAGTGAGGTGGCGGGTAAGGTGATGTGGATTTATCAATTACAAGGTAATTAATAAATAATTGTGTAAGGTTTAGGTAATGAGGTTAGGTTGCGAAATGGGATGCGGGTCACAAGGGGTCGTAAGACACAATTTGGTGTCTACATTAGCCCCTTATTGTCGTGTAGCTTGTTCTGTAAAGCTGCGCGGACAATAATATGAAGTGGTTTCTCATGTTAAGGATATAGGTAATCCCCCTCAAATCTATCACAGATTGAGGTGAACGGGAAATCAGGGATAGGGTTGATAAAGGGTAAATGTTGTAGAGAGGATGGTAAGGTGGTGGGGTAGGTCCAAGGAAGCAGACGCATGTTGAAATGCAATAGTACGACTAGGGTACATGATTTGACAAGCAAACCAGCAATGTATAGGCAAAGGTCGATAGTTTATCCAAACAAGGGTGATATAATCCTGGTATCCAAGGCATAGGAAGTAGCTCCAGGGTATATAACAGGTAAGGTACAGGAACGTTTAGGCATGTTCGGCAGTACCAAATGGTTGGTTTGGTTGAGATAAACGTCACGGTCTAGGTCTAGGCAAAGTTGGTCATCAGATCAAGTCAAGGACCCTAATCATGCTAAAACACGAACAGGTGAGCTCTATTGAACAAAAAGCTACATGATGGATGGATAAATTAAAACGGTGATTGTGGGTATGGTATGGTTAATTGGTGCGGCCTTAGGGCGGGCCAAATGGTTAGGTGCGGCCTTGGGTCGGGCCAAATGGGTTGGTTGCGGCCTTGGGTCGGGCCAAATGGTAGGTTGAGGCCTTGGGTCGGGCCAAATGGGGTGGTTGCGGCCTTGGGTCGGGCCAAATGGTAGGTTGAGGCCTTGGGTCGGGCCAAATGGTAGGTTGAGGCCTTAGGTCGGGCCAATTGGTAGGTTGAGGCCTTAGGTCGGGCCAATTGGTAGGTTGAGGCCTTAGGTCGGGCCGAATTGGTAGGTTGAGGCCTTAGGTCGGGCCAAATAGGTAGGGCGAGGCCTGAGGCCTTAGGTCGGGCCAATTGGGCCTTAGGTTGAGGCCTTGGGTCGGGCCAAATTAGGGCGAGGCCTTGGGTCGGGCCAATTGGCCCTTAGGTCGGGCCGAATTGGTAGGTTGAGGCCTTGGGTCGGGCCAATTGGTAGGTTGAGGCCTTAGGTCGGGCCGAATAGGTAGGTTGAGGCCTTGGGTCGGGCCAATTGGTAGGTTGAGGCCTTAGGTCGGGCCGAATGGTAGGTTGAGGCCTTGGGTCGGGCCAAATAGGTAGGTTGAGGCCTTGGGTCGGGCCAAATAGGTAGGGCGAGGCCTTAGGTCGGGCCGAATAGGTAGGTTGAGGCCTTAGGTCGAGCCGAATGGTAGGTTGAGACCGTAGGTCAGGCTGGACAAGTGAACAAATGTTGTGCAGCAAAGGTGGATAGAGGCGATATTGGTGAAAAAGAGGCAAGGAGTAAATAAGGGCAAAGAATGGGGTGAAAGTTGAGTAGCGAACCGATGTCGATTCTGCATGACCGATATCGGTTAAGGGACCGATACCGGTTCCTTAGGGCAAAATGAAACCGATATCGGTGAAAGGCGAAAAACCTATAAAAAGAAAAATACGGCCTGTCATTGTCACTTTGGTTATTTGCAATCCAAATTAACTTGTCTGACGTGGAGAGTTGAGTTGGAGGGGTATTGAGTGAGGTGGAGCTATTTGATTGGCGGAGAGAGTTGATAGTGGGCCCGAATAGTTGAGGAGGCGGCAGGTGATTGGCCGGGGACCCAGCAGATCAGGATTGGAGCCATGGCACAGGCAGGAGGAGCTGGAGGGGCTGGACCAGCTGGACCGCCACCACCCATCCCACCACGACGACGTGTCGTCGTACCGGTAGGTTCTAAACTCTTTAATTTGGTGATTTGGTTGATTTATGGTGTTTTTGGGATTTGGGTAGGAATTTGTATTTTGTAGGAAAGAATGAGTAAATGGGGGTAATTTGAGAAAGGGAGAGGGTAGATAGGTTAGATAGGCTAAGGTGGGTAGGTGGGTAAGTTTTTAGGGTTTTTGGGTGGGTAGATGGGTAGAAATAGGTAAAAAAATGAGTTTGGGGGCCGCGCGGGGGTTCGGCTCCGGGAGAGACAGTGACCGATGTCGGTCACTAAGCGACCGGCATCGGTCGCTAAAGTTTAGGGAAGGGTACAGTTGTTGGTGACCGGCGTCGGTGATGTATCGACCGGCGCCGGTTGTGGGTTTATGTAGGGGTTGGGTTGGGTTGGGGGGGGGTGTGGGGTTGGGTTTTGGGGTGGGTTGGTTGGTTTGGGGTTGGGTTTTGGGTGTGGGTTGTGGGTTGGGTTTTGGGTGTGGGATTGGGTTTTGGGTTGGGTTTGGTTTGTTTGTTTTGGTTGTGGGTTTGGTTTTTTGTTTTGGGTTGGGGTGGGGAAGGGGATGGGTTAGGGGTTTAGGGTTTTAGGGTTGGGTTTTTGGGTTGGGTTTTGGGTGGTTGGGTGGGGGTTTGGGTGAGTGGGTTTGAGTTTGGGTGAAGTGGGTGGGGTTGAGGGTTGGGGTGGGGTGGGTTGATAGGGTTTTGGGTGTGGGAGGGTTTTGGGGTTTGGGGTTTTGTAGGTTGGGTTTCGGGGTGGGTAAGGTAGGGTGTTGGGGTGGGGTTAGATTTTGGGTGTTACAAAAAAAAAGGGGGGGGGGTAGATGGTAAAGTAGATGTGATTATAACGAGTGGGTCTAAGAATGTGGGTTGATTTTGCAGGCACGTCAGCAGTTGACGATGCGTGATAGGATGCCTCCACTATTGAGTCGGATGAGGCCACACATATCTGCGGCGCATTGGGCCATCATGCGCGAGGTGGGGCTTGGCGGGGTCCAGAGGTACAGAGCGATCGACAGAGATCACAGCCTGATGGTCGCCCTCATCGAGAGATGGGATCCGGCGGCCAATGTGTTCCATCTGCCGACCGGGGAGATGACCGTCACATTAGAGGATGTGTATCGCATCCTGCGGCTACCGATCGAGGGAGAGGCCGTTTTCCAGGTGGATTCAGAGACTGCCATGGATAGCATCTTGCAGGTTTTTGGGGATGCAGCCGCGCTTCTTACATATCATAGCGCGAGCATTGGATATGGGGACATGTACCGCGCACACAGACATGAGACACGGCTTGCCGTGTTGATGATGATAGGGGTCACCTGCTTCGCCCTCCCGGATTCAGAGGGAGGTCGCTTCCCACGGGCATTGATGGGGGTGCTACTGGAGATGGTGGAGGAGCACACCTGTTTTGCATGGGCACCAGTATATCTGGTGCAATTATACAGGGAGTTATGGGGCTATCGCCGGAGGAGGCGATTTGGTATTTGTTCGACCTTTTTGTTGCACTGTTGGGCATACGAGCACATCGTATGCATCAGGCCAGTAGGGCTACCCCAGCAGCCAGGGCCACAGGTCGTGTACCGATATGGATTTCAGAGGTGGTTGGGGATCGTGGGCCAGCCACGAGCAGTTGTTGCAGGTCGAGATGTGGCCTACTATAGACATATGCTAGAGGGCCTTACCGCAGTAGACATTATATGGAGACCCTACAGAGGTCACCAGCCTGGCAGAGGAGCCCGCATACAGCTGCGCCTGATCCAGTATACATTCTGGATAGCAGGACGGAGGCCGGGAGAGTACGAGCGGATACCCTTAGAGAGGGTACGCAGGCAGATGGGGCTGCCACAGGACGAGCCACCTCCCTTCCCTCAGTACAGGAGGGATGATGTAGAGGCCCCACTACCAGCACCACAGCCTTGGGATCCAGACTGGGTAGCGGAGAGACCAGCAGGTGGGGGTGTGGATGATGCCGGGTGCACGGCAGCATACAGGGTATGGTGGGCAGGGCAGAGAGCAGCGAGGATAGTACCGCCTGCGCAGCCAGACTTGGCAGCGGTGACTGCAGAGAGAGATCAGCTCCGGGGGCAGGTGCAGCTATTACAGGGACAGTTGGCTGCTGCACAGGCACATATAGGGGTTTTACAGGGGCAGCTAGCCCAGGCTCAGGTACAGGCACAGGCAGCACCACCACCAGCAGCACAGCCACAGGGGCAGGTACAGGTACAGGCAGCCGTACCAGCAGTAGCACAGCCACAGGCCCAGATACCACCACGGCCACAGGTGCAGGTACAGGCACAGGCAGCACCTCCACCAGCGCCACAGCCACAGGTGCAGGTACAGGCTCAGGGGATAGTGGTGTTGGGTGCCAGGGGACCAGCCCCAGTTCCTTCAGTGGCGCGAGATCGCTATATGGAGGTGAGAGCAGAGGCCCGTTATTATCAGGATATTCTTGATAGTACCGGAGTCGATTATCAGGCATATGCAGCTCATAGAGCAGAGACCTCGCGCAGCCAGAGATCTCAGGGAGGGGCAGCCACAGCTGGCGTGTCTGTGACAGGCAGGAGGCGAGAGGCGCCACAGGGACCAGCGGGGAGAGATGCCGAGGGCGGTGGGGAGAGCTGATAGATCCCCGACGTGGTTTTGTATAGGGACACGGGCACCGGTCTGCGAACCGGTTGTATTGATAGAGGCCTGCGTGCCTACATTTATTCATTGTTTTGATTTATTTATTTATTATATACCGGCCTGCGAGCCGAGTACGGGTTGTACATTTGATACCGGCCTGCGAGCCGAGTATATTTTTGATATGAGAGACCGGCCTGCGAGCCGAGTCGAGATTTGTGGTAGGTATTGCGGCCTGCGTGCCGGCTTTGGTATATTATGTGATCACAGAGGCCCCGATGTAGGGCACATTGTATTGTTGAAAATTTGTATATATATATATATATAGATGATGTTTTGATCCACATGCTGTGTTTAAAATGTGTTGAAATATTTTGTTAATGGTTTGGTAATATATAGAATGTGTGATGAGTTTAATTGACATGTTGATAGATAGATGATGCTGATGTTTTTGTGCGTATATATGAATGACAGGTTATGTGATAAATTGGTGGTTTTGTGACAGTGTGATATATGTAACTGATGAGTTGGATCCAAATGATGTATAGATTGATAGTTTTTTGATATTTGTAGTTGATGGTTGTGTATTGGTATAAATGATGTTTAATGAAAATGTAATGCTATGTGTGGTGGATGAACAAAATGTGGTAAATTGTGTTGTTTATGCAGGCAAAGAGGCGGGCGCGACAAAAATTTAGATGAGAAATGAAGAAAAGAACCCTGTTTCAAAAAGGAGGGTGTGTAACCGATATCGGTTAGGTAACCGATGTCGGTAGATAATAGACCGATATCGGTTAAGCAACCGATACCGGTTATTTAGGTATGAGCTTTTCTAAAAATAGAAAAGCTAGGGTGGCAACTGAAGTTTTAATTTTAGAGCCATGCAAGAGGTTAAATACGCGAACGCGACGCTTTTTGACGACTGAGACAGGTATTTGCATGAGAGATTTGGGTGAGAAGGAGGAAAGAGACAAGGAAAGTGAATTGTGATCTGAGATTCAGAAGATAGAAAGGCAAAGTTTGAAAAGGGTGGTGATCATGGCAGGACGAGGAGAAGCATCCAGCAGGCAGGGACAAGAGGGAAGACAAGGGCCACCGCAAGCTGCTGCAACCCAAGAGGTAAACGTTTTGGTTGTGATTTGATTTCTGCATGGTTTTGTGAATAAGATGGGGGAGAATAGGTGGGTAGATATGAGAAAGAAAACATGATAACAAGGGTTGCAGGTGAGGTAAGTGTTACAGGGTAGGCAATCAGGGGTTCCAGGTATGTTTATATGTATAAAAACGAATAAACGAGCAAATTATTGTCGTAGGTGGTTGTTTTTAGGGAAGGTGTATAAAATTGATAGTGACCGGTAGCGGTTAGGGATAAACGGTATCGGTTATGCAACCGATATCGGTTACGTATAACCGATACC